>JAODLL010037772.1:0-21719 GCA_026546735.1 Forbesichthys agassizii
TCTCTCTCTCTCTCTTTCTCTCTCTCTCTCTCTCTCTCTCTCTCTCTCTCTCTCTCTCTCTCTCTCTCTCTCTCTCTTTCTCTCTCTCTCACGCACACACACACACACACACACACACACACACACAAAAGCACGCACACACGCACTTATATGCACGCACACTGTTTTACTTAATTGAAAATATTATATTTGTATTCATCTCAAGTGCATCATGGCCTCCACAGGCCGTTCACGGGGCAACTTTACTCTGTTACAGACAAGGGCCGGGCATCAAGCATGTCGACAAAATGAGTCCGCTACAAACAAATCACTGGGACAACAGTCCTGGAGAAAATGTAGCATTGTGAACATACATGTGTGACCCATGATACATTTGTGCCGATAGCTTTGCTACAGTGAAAATAAAAGGTACCCATAATACAGAGTCATGTAAAGAGAGAGAGTCGCGTCGTTTCCATTTACTCTGATGGACCGTTTTTTCACAGCATGGCAGATCGTGGAGCCTCAAAATAGTTCCAGGAAGTTAGCCTAAATAGCACACTATAAATTCAGTTCCAAATGTAAATCGGTGCATTTATTGGCTACAATTTACCAAAAAATTAAGTTATATATCTGGATATATATATATATATATATATATATTTAAATTGCCCACCAAGCACTTCCTGAAACTTTTTTGCAAGAGGTTTAGCCTCTCCATGAACCATGTGACCGTTTTAAATTTCAAACTTCCGTTGGCATAACACTCTCTTTACGTGGGGCTCTGCCATAATACCATTTGGTTTACGTTATAAATGTGCTCATACATTTAGCAAGTGCATGTGCATGAATACTGCATGTGATTGTTTCACCTCTGAAAATAGAAACCCTAGAGAAAATGTCACATTACATTTTAGTTGCCACATGGCAAATGCTGCATCTGCAGATTGCTGTATGTTTATGAAAATATACACTTTTAAATATAATATAGTTATATATATTGTGCATATATTGTTCTAGTTTGTATATTGAAATTAACGAGTTACCCTCTTAAATTGGTTGATATTGCATCAAGGTTTATTCCATTGTACCTTTTGAATAAACACTGGAGGATACAGGCTTGTGAAGCCCTTTAGCTCTGGACCTGTTATTAATAAGGACTATACAAATAAGCTTGACTTTTTCCTTCTCATGGCAAACTGAAAAGGTGTGGGGTGAACACAGCAATGGGCAGCAAGGTCAGCAATAAATATCAGTGCTGCAAAAAGCCACAGTCAGCTTTACTAAGCTTGCAATACACCTGAGTGGAAGCAATGTATGGTATGTCCTTGAAGGCAACCATGAGCATTGGGGCTTTTCACACTGCGCTTACTGTAGGCCGGGCAGACACTACAGGATAATTAGCCCGATCAGCATTGGCACGATTTGTTGATGCCTCTACCGATTGATTATCTGTGGTGAGGGGTTTTCAATGTATAGAACCTCCGACATCGCAAATATTAAACATATTCAATATTTATGATCCAAAATCCTGTAGTGTGGGCAAAGCTGGTCACAGCCAAGTACACTGGCAGGTGATTGTAACATGGGAAAGAGATCCACGCTAATTTAAAGTTATACCAACAACTTATCACACAAATAATGTAGTCACAGAAGTTGAAGTGTGTATTTTATTCAGATTGTGGCGTCAAGGTGTGGAAGGTCTCAAGCCTTTGTCTCATAGACTTAAGTGCAGCATTTGATACAATTGATCATTACTGTATATCATAATAAATTGGCTTCAGATATTGGTGGGTCTATCTGAAAATGTGTTAAATTGGTTTTGGGGAGTTGCTCTGTATTTCTATATTTGTTTATAACAATAATAACAAATTATTAACCTATCAGATGTGCATAAAGTTGGAGAAATAAATAAGTAATTATTGTAGTGGCCTATTTAGGTTTATCTTTCCACAGTATGTAGTTTTTAATTTTTAATTTTTAATTTACACATTCAAACCATAGAAATCTTTTTAACCATATAAAAAGAGAAACCAAATCATTGGTTGTGGACAGGAATACGTTTACAATGTAGAAGAGATAAAACTAAGAAAAACTACATCATAGAGAGTGGAAAACTAAAGTAATTCTCCAGAACCAACGGCTTTGTAAATAAAGATACTGTCTGTTTGAGAAATTGCCTGCATTGAATCCTGTGTCTTGTCAGCAAAGCTAGTCATGACAACAAACAAAGAAAGAAGGCAAATTTATTAAACTGGGATTTGAAAAATTATTCATTAAAGCAAACGGGGCAGATTGTTACCGTCCCAGTTTTACACAGACAATTTACAGCAGAGAGTCTTGGGAGTATGGAGAGGCTTCTTACTGTCCCAGTTTTACACAGACAACTTACAGCAAAGCGTCTTGGGAGAACGGGGAGGCACACAACAAGGAAACTATGTCATCAACACTATCTTTAGTCGGGAATATAATTGTGGCACAGTAAAACATTCCTCTGGTAAATGATTAACAAGATTAGCATTTCAAATGGTTTCCTCCTACGAGGTGTGTATTTATTGACGCGTTCAATCAGATGGTGTTTTGTTATAGTAAATGGTAAATGGTAAAAGGACTGCTATTATATAGCGCTATTATCCAAAGCGCTTTGCAGTATTTTGCCTCACATTGACCCTTTCACGCACACATTCATACACTGATGGTGATCGCTGCCATGCAAGGTGCTACTGTGGAAAGCAAAATATATAAATATTTACAAATGTATATGTACATCTTAGCAAAGTAAATTTGCATATTTGTGTGTGTGTGATGCTTCAGTAGATCAGGAGTACATTTCCCGTAGCATTGAACTTACATGGCATCATGCAACTTTTAGCCACAATAATGATTCTGTAAGCCATCAATTCAAAAACAATGAATACATGTTTTGCTGGAGTCTTAAAGTGTAACTGCATCTTAAAATTGGTAAATTACGTCATCGGACTGAAGTGTGATGAGACACATCAATGCTGGTGTTAATTTGAACCAAATGCTCGTTTTTACAAAAATGTGCACTTTGATGTGCTGAAAACAGATCTACATGTCATATTCATTTAAACTCACCCCGAGACCTGGCTTGTTTTTAGCGGTACACTCAATCCAAATGTTAACGTTAATGTTAATGGAGGGTTCCCCTCTCAGCACCTCCCCTCCCGTCATTCAGCTCCTTGATGCATTTTTCAAAGTTGTTAAGTGGTGCAGTTACACTTTAATAGAGAACCTACTGTATTCTGCCACGCACACACACACACACACACACACACACACACAAAGGAATTAATTAAATATAATCAGACATGTAGTGACATGTATGGCTGCTGCATATTTGTTTGTTGCATACAGTAAAAGCAAAGTTTTAAAGCTTTAGATTTCTTTTACCCGGAGAGGTAATGTTTTGCTTCAGTGGAGTACGACGAGAAATATCAAACACATCAGAAGAACGCAATCTAGATTTCATTCCGCAGAGAGCTCTTACTGTCTATCCTATCTACAACTAGATGATCTTCTGAAGCGTCTCTGAATTGCCTGCCGAAATACACAACTGGTCACATTTACCTCTTGTTATCTGGGGAAGGCAGCCTATGGAGGCATAAAAATAACAATGCAGTGAAGTGGCTTCTATAAGAAGATTAATTCAGTCAGCTGGAAACGTTACTCCCCCGATGTTCACAAGTGCACTCCTTGTCTCAGAACTTGTTTTCAGAAACGTTTAAACATACAGTACGTGCGAGATGCCACATGTTAGATACATTAGAGGTACTGAAACTTTACAGAGGAACTATAGGTCTAAGCAGGACTGATAATATAATTAATTATAATTATTTACAGAATACTGTGCATGCCTACGTGTTTCGTGTTGCTGTGTATGTGTTAGAGAGAATTACTTGCACTCATTTTTAAGGCTACAATGTACCAGCTTGATGTAAACAGACCAAAAATGTATTTAGTGAATAGGGTCTGGCCACGTTCCATTTGGGAGTGTTAGCATGCTTGCCTCCTATACTGGGCATAGTTGATTTTATAGCTATTGGATGTTTAACCAGGTTAACTGTTTTTATCGCCTCATGTAGTATACCACCATTTCGAAACAAGCTTGACTTCAACATAATTTCACTAACCCACCCTGATTGATCCACCAGCAGGATGGCTGTGAAAACACTAATGTGAACAGGGTTCCGCAGTTTCCGCAGGCTACAATCTCAGCAAAAGTAAATGGAGCTGACAGCATTAGTCGGGCGGCACCAGGCTAATGATGTACAGTATTTTACTCACCAACACAACTATTCTGATATAGGGAACATGTTCTTAACATACAGTACATGTTATTGTCTGACTAAATTGTATTTGCTGGCAAAATGGCACACACACCAGATGGTGACCGTGACAACAAAAGATGACGATGACAAAGCATTTTAAACAGAGGTGCAAATATTTGGAATATAAACAGAAACAAATATAGGGCTAATATACACAGCGAAAATGGCGGCACTCAGGCGTTCTAATTTTTAGGCATGTTTTCTGCATGTTAATACCTTGATTGTGCTGAAAGTCTGTTTTCTCACAATATAATAATTAAAGTGTTTGTGAAATAATACAATGTATTTGAGCATTGCTATTGCGGCCATGAATCTAGCTGTAAACAATGAGTAATGCCAACATTGCCAAGCAGTGTGTGAAAGAAAGTGTGTCTGTGCCTAGATGGTAAACACACAATTTAAATATTTGGACACGTCTGTGAAAAAGTAAGAATGCAATGGTCTAAGCCTAGACACAAAACTAACATAAAATGTATGTGTATTTATTTGTAGAACAAGAGGAAGAGGTGATTGGCCTTGCCACTCTAAAATATACAAAATGTTGAATATTGACTTATGTTCATTGGTTTTAGCATTTATAAAAACACTAGGCAATAATTTCCACATTATGGATACAGAAACATAGTTCATGATCATTACTTGATCTGGCAGAATACAGAATGCTGTAGAGAACATTAGATATTGTGACATTCCTGTGGGCATTTCAATACAGATCACGTTTTTTTTTCAGATCACGTCAGTGGAATGATGTAATGCCTGTTGCCTGCTTGACCTGGGGTTTCCTTTTTTAACGAGAATATGGTCTCGCCATGCTCATGTGGGAAGTGTTAACAGTCAATACTGTGTGTAGACCTGGTTATTTTTTTAATTATTAGACAGTGTTTAACCAAACGGCGTTGCTTCAAATGATGATCGCCCCATCTAGCTCTACAACCACGCTTGACTTCAACCCCGTCACACTTAGCCACCCTGATTGGTTCGCCGGCAGGGTGCCTGTTAAAACGCTAATGCCAATTCCAGACTATGATCTCAGCAAAAATGTTTCAGCTGAGAGCAATAGTTGTGCGGAGACAGACTAGGTCTCAAGAGCAGTGGAGCACCCATTTGAAGAGATGGTGAATCACAAGCTTGTTCCTAACATTTAGGTTGACTGAATTAAATCTTTCCCCAAAATCCAGTATATCTCTTTACAGTGGTATATTCTCTCTCATCCTCTCTGCCTGTCTCTGCATTTCTCTCACATTGTAAACTGCCTATCTATCATTCCCCTCTTGCAAATGTATAATAATATTAAAAGGAAAGTTATCTGGGTTTTTCTTCCATAGCCAGTTATTGCTGTTGAAGTGGTATTGTATTAGCCTGGCTCCGCCCGACTATTATTCTCAGATAAAATCTTTTCAATAGGATTCTGGAAACCCCGTTCACATTTCACAACCAACCTGCTGGCAGTCCAATCAAAGACGGCAAGTGAGATGACGTTGAAGTCAAGCATGTTTCAAAATGGTAGTTTAGAGCTAAATGGTTCAGCCAATTGGTGCAGAGCTGTCGCTGTCCAATTGTTTCGAAATGACCAGAGATAAAGTAGGTGTTAACGACTCCCTAATGGAGCGTGGCCACCATGCTAGTATTGTATTGCCTTCTCCAATGGTTTTATTTTGTTTTGGGGATTTGCTGAAGCTGTACTGTAGCTGTAGATATGCACAATAATTACATAATGAAATAGTAATTGTTCAATAGTAAATATAACACTCTCGACGAGCATTTCATTATATGCAAACACACAAAAAAGGTGCACAGCTTTCTGAGCGCGCTGACCCATTGACGATAACGTTAAGGTTTGACTGTGTCTTCTGCTTTGATGTTTGATTACACAGTATGAGAGAGGGTGGTATATCCACACAGAGGGTTAACTGGTACACGCATTGGTTCCGGGACACCGTCTTTCATCTTTGAAGTTTATTGCCTGGGTGTCACACTTCATTTTGGCCATTCACACTTTACAACATTCACTTTTTACTGCTATAACACAGTAGAGTAGAATAACATTAGTGGAATAACAGAGCTTTAGGAGTAGATTTTCTAGGGAATAGAAAGGTAAGACTTAAGGAATAGTAAGGGCGATGTACATGAGGATAAGAGAAAACGAAGACTGCAAAATGTGAGACACGGGTGTGGCTCATGTCTGGTTCCTGCAATCCTGAAAATTACAGAATTCCTTTCAGACATCCAAACACACACACATTTAGCTGCCACAAGGCCATGGTTAAAAACAAACTCATTAAAGCTGATCACCTTTAATCTCCACTGATACATAGTATTTACTCCAGATATAATATCTGATCCAAAATTAAAGTTAAGTGTCTGCCTAAGCGATAATTAGCTTTAGCATTCAGAGAAAACATACCTGGCCCTAAATCAGAAAATGTACTCAGACTAATAATAAATAGACAACTAATAAATGTTAATCACATCCCACATATAAAATAAGAAGGTATGGAGCCCTGACAAGATAGGGATTTGGTTTTGAGCGAGCTATTCACAAGACAGCAGTCGGTATGTATTACAGCAGACTGCCAAAAGGAACATACCCTCTTGCTTGCTTTCTTCCACATTACAGAGATCTGTGCATGTGGAAACAGGGCAACACCATCAGAGCCCTCTGCAAACAGCATGCACACAGTTGGAAATGTGACGTTTGAATGATTCATTTCAAGTGCAGCTGCACTCGCCATGCATACCTTCCAGGGATCAAACAACACACCCATGTCTTAATAAACCTCACTAGACATGCAGCACATGACTCCATAGTGTGCCTAGACACTATTAAAAAATGAGGTAGCTCTAGCAGTGCCTCACCGCTCTCATCATCAATTGCTCCTCTCTGCTCATGCAATCTCTCCATTATTAAAATCTCTGCATGTTTAGCTTTTACGCTTGTGTTCAGTATGAATTGTTTATTTGTTGTATTTTGTATTTTAACACAACCTTGAATATACCCATGAAGTTAGTAACATTCCTCTTACAACATGGAAAAGACTAAGTTGGTTTATCTTGGTGAGTTGTGACAGACTGTTTCCAATTGCCATTTCCTCCTCTTCATTAATTATAAAGTACCAGATTCTAGTTTCCCATCCTCTTTTACTTCTCTCTCTCTCTCTCTCTCTCTCTCTCTCTCTCTCTCTCTCTCTCTCTCTCTCTCTCTCGTTTGGAATCTCTCCTTCATCTTTGTCACTGTCCCTCTCTCATGGTCCTCTGAAAACGATGTTCTAGCAACCGAGGGTCTGAACTTTGAGGCAAACTTCTGCAGAACACCAGAACCTCCCTCTGTATCTAACATCCTTGTGCCTATCTCTCCCTCTCTCTCTCCCTCTCTCTCTCTCTCTCTGTATTAATGCTAATGAGGGGAAAGACCTTCGCTTGGCTCCACGCTGAACATCCTGTCAACTCATCTCTTCCCACCCGCTCAAACATTGCAGCCCAGCCATCTTGGCTCAAACATCACAGCCTATCTCTTTGTTCTATGGCCTAGTATTGCGGTACACGGCTCCTCAGTATTTCTGCTTCTGTCGCTTCCTTCCTGTCTCCTTGTGCAACGTCTTGTGTCAAAGGCAACATAATCAACTGTTCTGTTTGTTTCAGTCCCAAACATGTAAAACAGGTGGAAAAATATAATCTAAAATATATCTAAAAATAATAAGCAAGCATTGTTTTAACTGACTATATTTAAAAGCGTTGACATGGAATTAAAAAAAGAATCTCTTCTTTTTTTAATTCCATGTCAACGAAGGACACTTTGAAATAGACAGCTACTGAAAGAAAAGGACGGTAAAGGGAGTAAGAAAAGGCCAGACGCCTCAACATTATACTGTTACTAAAGCAACCTAGTGTAACCATAGACACCTAGCGTAACTAAAGCAACCTAGTGTAACCATAGCAACCTAGTGTAACTAAAGCAACCTAGTGTAACTACAGCAACCTAGTGTAACTAAAGCAACCTAGTGTAACCACAGCAACCTAGCAACCTAGCAACTGGCGGCGCACTCAGATCAGTGAGGAACCCAGGCTGGAAGTCCTGTCTGTTTTTATTACATGAGGTGTACCATAGATCAACCCTGATGGAAACCATAACAACGAAAAAACATTTATATGTAAATGTAGGAAATTCACATTTTATTCATGACGATTAATTCAACTTACATTTTGCAATGATAATGCAGAATATCACATTGAATTAAAGGAAATATCATTAATTATATACATTTATAAGAGATTCACACTGGCTGAGAAGCCAGTGCTCTGACTGGTGTGAGTAGTTAGAGGCCTGGCTTGAGGGCATTTTCCTTAAAAATCCCATATGCTTGGTAGTTTTGTCTATTAATCATTTTAGCGGAGAACAGATGGGATATGCAATGTAACCTTTACTGTACAGAATAAAGCATTTAGTGTATTTAAACCTCAATTTGCTAGAACACAAAATATAGTGTACTCTGCTTTTCAGATGTCCCAGAAATAACTTTCCAATAAACGGTGAGAGAGAGAGAGAGAGAGAGAGAGTAAAATATATAATTTGTCTTCTGCTGTGGCTTATGTATAATTCTCTAAAATTGCACTGCATTAAATTCCACTTATACTGTCATTCCTATTCAATTCAACATGTAACTAAGTCAGCTATAGTTATGGCACATTATTGGTCAGGGTGATGGTAAATGGGAATCTCCTTAGCTAGTTGTAGTGCAGCTGCTGCTATACACTGTCCAGGCAGCTCCGTGGACCCTGAGAGAACTAATAAATCTCTATGGACATCTTGCTGTGCAGATGAAGTCTCTTTCATATTTTAATGTAAAGTCCAAAGTCAGCTTGAACTCCTCTATTCTGTGCAGTGTTACGGCAGCAGACAGCCATGCCAGGTCAAGTGAGATCTCCATTGGGGAAAGCCACAGCCCGGTTAAAGGAGATATGAATAAAATATGGTGCCTGGTAGTTGATTAGCTAGGCACTATTAAGGTCTATGGGATGGAGGGATAGATGGATGGATCATACTGACATCCACACCTTCAAATATACCTGGAACATGCTGGTGTGAATAAAACACGCAGGTGGTCGTCTCACTTCGCTGCGGACCTGATCTTCCGTCAGACCGCTGCCCAGAGAGGGGAAAACGTAACTCTGCCTGTCTGAATCTTCCCTCGGCAGGCTGAGAGTCTGTCCGCTCTTGTTCCATCCTCTTGCTTTCTTCTCTCTTGTTTCTTTGTTGACAGATGTTGCTGCTCCCGTGTCCTCACCACTGAACAGCATAGACGTGATGGAACGAGCCTTTTGAGGTTTTAATGGCCCACCTGTTTGTTTTTCTGTGTTTGCGTGCGTGTGTGTGTGTGTCTCTGTGTGTGTGTGTGTGTGTGTGTTTGCAATTATCCATAGCTATTAATAACTCTGCTATTGAGTAGGAAGGGGAGGGGGGAAGGGTGTGTGTCTTCTCTCGCTGCTAAATGTGTTTTTATGTCTTCCATTTAACCACAACGCTCTCCTTTCTCTCTGTACTGCCGTCTGTCCTAACACGCACCTCCTATCTCCACCTGTTTGCATCACACACGCACAATATCCATCTGCCGAATCCCATTGCATACTTGGTTGAGCTGACAGGAGAGACTAATGCAATTACAAGTGAGATAAATGAGTGCTCTCCGGATAGGTAGACAGGTAGACGAGCAGAGAGACGAACAGGCCATACTCTACTATACCCATGATGCCTTTTATTCTGTCCTGTAGGCCAACGTTGAGCTCCATCAGCCCATTAATGCTGCTCTGCTCCTCTCTATTACTACCTGTGTTTATTCCTCCAGTGGTTCTCATGATTCGTATGGAGCACAAATGTCAGAGAGCGAGAGAGTAAGAGAGCAAGAGAGAGAGAGAGAGACGTAGAGAGAGTAATAGAGCGATAGAGAGGGAGACACACACAGAGAGTAAGAGAGCGAGAGAGAGACCATTGTAAAGATGCACTCCACAACACTCTCAAGCAAATAAGGTCTCCTTCAGCTTGTAAAGACTGGAGTTAGGCATATGCTTGACAATCATTCTGGCATTTTATAACATCGTATTAATCCAGGCCTGATGGTTCCATGTTTTACAGAGAGGCCTGGGAGTTTTTATAAGGGTGTATCTTTACTGCTGTATATCTTTAATTAAACAAAGAATCATGTTGGTTGAGTAATAACAATGTAGCCTGTAATCTGTATTTTCAGGGCACATTTAATCAATTGTATATCAATAGTTCCTTTAGATTAATTGTATGAGTCTTCATCAGCTCTTTCTTAAAAATACATACTGCTAAATCCTATTCACACATTTGAGTGGAATGGTATGTTTCCGTCTTAAAGTGTAACTGCACCCTAAATAGTGTTTTTTGAGCTGTAAACAGCAAAAGAAAGATTGCACTGTGATTACAGCTGGCGTTATTATTGACAAAAGTCACATTGTAATAAAAAATGTGATTTTTACGGTCTGAAAATGGCTGTACGTACTTGCTCCGCTCGTGCGTCATCCGAATCAATTGATATTAATGTGGTCACCCTCTCAGATCTTTCCCTCCCCTCACTCAGCTCCTTGACTAAGTATTTGCACGGGGGGAGTCAGGCTCAGAGCTGGGCTGCAGCAGTATGAGAGTTCATCAGATACTTTTGTAAGTTGATAATAGCAAATTCCAATGCTCACATCAAATGTGTTTGAATGCATTTAATGATAAATGTGATATTTACAATCAAATAACATACAGTATAATAGCATACTAACTTTCTATACTGTACTATACTAAACTACCTTGGAAAAAAGATCATGTAAGATGCCTATAATATTTAATTTTAAACCTCCATTTTGTAGATGTCTAGTAAGCGTTTAGGACTGAGCATTGAACCAGTCACAGTAGAGTACAGTGCTATAGATCTGTTTTCACAATGGACTCAATCTTTGCTGCTATTCCAGCAGACATTTTCTTCCCCCTTGAACCCCCAGGGAATGTTCTGCCAGCCGTCAAAGGAAACAATATGAGGTCTGATAAAGGAGAAGACAGATCTATATGTGAATACTATCAGTCATATGTGGCACTACACCCCCCATCTCTCTCTTTCTCGCTTGCACACAGTTTCTATTTTCTTACGCGTACAGTATACATGCATATTTATGTGCATTGTTTTTTTATTTTATATATAATGTGTGATCCATGGATGTATTCATAGCACTGTGGCACATTGCTGATGACAGACTGTGGCAGACTGCCCCAGAATCTCTGTGGGGGAGATGTAGAGCTTGTGTGGCATGTATAAGGTACACATACAGTTTGCCAGTGTGGCTGGCTGCAGACCTATCTGTGACTTATTGGCATAGTAAAGCAATGACGGCAAGCTGTATTTCCAGACGGGGAGGTTTTCAAGGTAACAACCTGCAGCTGTGTGACTCCAGTTCTTTAAAAATGGGCTGTCGTGGCGACAGCACCGCGTGCTTTTAAAGGATTATGTCCAAGCGACACATTACGTTTTAGCTTTTTACTTTTTATTATTAGCTGTTTTCTGGCGACCAGCCATACAGGAAGTAAGATGTGGTGGTAAAAACCGAACTGAACTCTATAGGGAGAGGAGAGAGGTAATGTCACGAATCTCACACTGCTTCTAATAACCTTTCACACACGCACGTACGACACACTGTAGACACACAACAGTTCTCTTAATGTATGAACCTGTCTTTGTAACGCTGATAGAAAAATGTGAGCGGTGAAATATAACTCCTGGATAAGTCATGCCCTGCGGTTTAAATCTAGTGCTCACTCAATACATTCATACTACCCTTTCTGTAAAGCAGATACACAAAGGGTTAAGCCGCAGAGGAAAAAGGTACACACACACACACACACACACACACACACACACGCACACACACACACACACACACACAGATTTCTGGCCCTACCAGTAACTAGAGGCAAAGCGCAAACTGACCACAAAGACTAATCATTAAAATGTCCATGTATTGCATTTGCATGGCGCAAACACATTTGAGTAACCTGATATGATACTGTAGATGGTTTGTCACACATAACCATCTAGGAAGCCATTCTTTGCCATCCATCAATTACAATTAGAAGCATGGGAAGCCATATATTAAAACTGTTTGAAAAAAAGCATTTTCAAGATATTTGGCAGGTGATTGGATGATCGCAGGCAAACACACCTACTGTAAACCACACACATAGTTGCCAGTACAACAGTGATTGGGCCGAACCGCTGGTGGTTCATACCCAAGCACACGGACAATAACAACAATATAAAAAATATCGATGGAAGGTACAGTAGTTCCATCCATCCATCTCTCCATCATTATCTGTCGTCAGGTCGCGAGGGCAGGAGCTCCAGCAGGGGACCTTAAACTTCTCTATCCCGATCCACATTAACAAAGGAACTGGAAGGTTTGGAAATAAATGCATCAACACAAACAAACATATATTTTACACAGAAATAGGGAGGAACGTCAAGTGAAGTGGACCATTAAACGGTGTTGTTCTCGCTGAACTTCACAAAGTAGCAGCTCTTCTCAGTGGTCATGAAGTGTTTCAGGGACCACAGAGGAGCTATGTTGTTCATTTTGAGCCCTGGTGTTTGAGTTCATACAGTCAGTGGTGGTACAAATTGCTTTTTGAAGTACTGTATCACTCACGCATCCTCTAAACAATAGGTCTGGGCTACAGTCTGCTAACCTGACAAGACCAGATATATGTTTCTGTTAAGACAGATATCTGGGGAGCCGTCCTTTGAAACGGATTCAAGAGGGCAGGCACTTTCAAAAAAATACTTTGCATGTGATTGGACGAACCTGTGAACCAGCAGTCTGTTGTTATCCACTATTGCAGTAGAAAAGTCGGGAGAAGAGTGGAAACACATTTTCCATTGAGAAACGTCTTTGATCTTCTAATAAATTCTAATAAAACTGATATTATATTGTATTATCTTTAGGCATTTTTGACTAGAGTTGTTTCCATGTTGCCTACGTCATACCAAAACCATGCCCGTAGCTGAACTACGATGATGATTGGCAACACACTTGGTTTTCCGACCTGAATCACCTCGATTTCCAAGCTCTCCAGACGGACTCTCGCGGCGAAGTGGTTTATAGTGTAGGCAAGCTACACCTAGGCAAACACGAATGCATTTTGCTACGCAAGGAGGGTTTGATACGTTCTTGCGTAGCAAAATGTGTTGTCCTAATTTTTGTAACGCATTGCAAGCATGCCTGCCATTTCATCTGAAATGGCTCAGAGCACCAACTGACACGAGTAGCACTTTCGTTTGATATCGTGTCAGCGTAGCTTGCATAGACTATGAACCAGCCCTAACTGTCTGCTACAGTGATATCAAGTGTGGGCGACATCTAATTCACAGCAAGAGGTTTGTAACTTTATGCATCATCATTCCTGCAGTGTGTTTGTGTCAACCCCATGATGCCAAAATGCCCTGAGGTGCGTTTAGAATAGGTGAACAGTGTCGATTGTTCATGGCAAACATGTTTGCTCTGAACTTGAATTTTGAACCATTTATGTAAAAATGTCTAAATAATTTGATTTAAACTGTCACCCTCCGTCCAGTGTCAATGTGTGTTCGCCGATAACTACCTCCTCTAACCATTTGCTTTGTTCGCAGCGAATACTAAGCAAATGAAAAACTGTTTTAATATGTTTGCGAACTTTAACAAACGTTCGCTATGTTCGTCAATTCTGAAAGCACCTTCGATGTCCCATCTATTCCCACACCCTGCTTGGGGCTCCAGAGTTATTTCTCAGCATTTCATTCCATTGTCATTCATTTGTCCTTCTCTGTTTGTTACACTGGTGTATATCGTGTTCTGGTTTCCATTCCTTTTACGTTGACTGACCTCTATTTCTGAGCAAGAGGCCTAACCTGACATGCCAGATGAATTGCTGTGTCAAGTCCATCTTGGGAGCCATACATTCAAACTGTTTGTGAATGGCAGGCACTTTCAAAAAAAAATTGGCAGTTGATTGGATGAACAATCTGGTTGTTTAAGATATTGGCACACCTACACCACGCCTGTGTAACTATCAACACGACACTACTTGGAAAGTTCAGTTGCTACTCGGACACATTCAAAATGTTTCCTAGATTTTCCAGACTGATTCTCAAGCATCCTGATCTCGCGAGACTACTAGCCCCTACCTGCTGCTAAATATTGACTCGATTTAGATGCAAAGTGACTTAAAGGCAATATGAATTGCTTCTATTGAAATCTTGACAAAATTATAAGCTGTCTGTAAAGACTTATGATACAGATTAAAGGAAAATGACCCTGCTGTGACTGTCACTCAAGCTTGTGTGTGCTCTGTCAGCGACGCCAGGGCAAATCAGCGAAGACACAAGATTTATGACTTGTGACTACAGACTTGAAATTCTGGTGTTCTGATAACACCTGTCACTCACTGATCTGCCAGTACGTAGCTCGGGGGCGCTGTGTCTCCAGTGAACCCCGAAAGAGCAGGCAGTTTGTGTAAGAGATATAGTTCGGTTTATGATACCACATAAACCTCGCACAAACTCACACACACACACAGGCATTAGAAATATTTTAGATTGAACACATACTATACGGTACGCAAACTCAACAAATGGAGATACATACCGTACAGTTTTCTATTTCAATAACATTTCAAGTAGATAATTAATAAGGATTTGGCAGCCATATTGCCCTTATTAGTGAGTCCATCCAACTTGGGACTTTATACGAAGAACAAACCATGCCACACAGTAAAGGTTCCCTTTCAAGTGCTCGCCTTTATAAAAGATGTGGCACAAGAAATAAGATTTAGTGGAACACCAGGGGAAGAAACATATCATGGATAAAATCCATCAAGTGTTTCCAGTAATCTGACAGGTCAACAGATAGAGGTTGATATTGTTTGTTTGTATTTCCGGCAGCGAGCATTGAATAATATGACAAATTTAGAAAAACTTTGTAGTGAAGTTAAAAAGAACAGCAGCCAAATAGAAAGTGATACTGAACACAGTGAGTAGTAGAGAAAAATAAATAGGTGTAGATACAGTAAACCTCATGCATGGCTGAATACTGCAGTGTCTGTATAAGTGGCAATGTACTCAATGTATGTCCATTCGTCTTTGGTCTTTTGCATATAGCTGAATCCTATACTGTATATTCAAATGTCAGAAGGCTTACTGTAAACACTGTAAACTTTGCCCCTGTGTTTCTTATGGAAGAGGGTCTGTTTGGCTTCGACAGAGATGCTGAGCTCTTAATACTTTTAATGAGTTGGCATCGTGGGTGTTTGTGCACTGCATGCCACAACTTCTGTTTATCTCAAAGAGCACACCAACAGAGACCCCTTCTCTCCCATTCGAAGAACAAATCTCTGCTGCTCCTCTTCAACACTGTTGATTATGGCCTTTGTCAACACGGCTCATTCATAACCTGCCTCTGCAGACTCTGGTCAGAGCACACAAAGTAAAGATGGAGGAAAATAATGCTGCAATGTAAATCTTGAGCCTGTATCCACAGACAAAAAAAATGTATAATGCTACATTATCTACTGCTACCATTTGGATAATAACTCATTAATCACGCCTTGTTATAGTATTGAGTTCTGATTGTACAGGGAATATTATAGTCCATGATAAAACTTCTATTACATCTTTATTGTCAGTGTTCATTTATCATCATTACCCAGAATGCAACACTAGTACTGTATTTCCTCCAGCTGTCCAGACAGTACTTCTTTAATATTTCATCCTATGTTGGCTGCTACTAGCCATAATGAGAAAATCTGCATTTTGCTAATGATAGCCAACCACATATATTGTATGTGACTTCGACAGATAGCAGGGGTAAAGATAAGGGAGTGAGTGTGTGTGTGTGCGTGCGCTGAGTGTGTGCACGTGTGTGTGTGTCTGTGAGCGTGCACGTGACCGTGCATACCAATGGCTGACTATGTTGATATAAATGGGGTGTGATGTGTTCAGTAATGTAATGACACAGCTATTCAGCATGCAGTGCAAGTCCAAGGGCAAATCTACTCTGCAGCAATGGAGCAGAGAGATGAATGTTTAGGTTGACTACAAATAGTTCATAGAAAAGTTGACCTTCAGACATTAGATGCGATTTAGATAGACCACTGTTTAACCCCACCCCAAGTCAATGTACTTGACATTCTTTTATGGGTGGTTTTTTTTTTTTTTTTTTTGCGTGTGGTCTCATATGTGGACAAAATGTAGAGACCACTGCACTTTCTTTAAATGTAAAAGTATAGATATACACAAAATGTCAAAAAATATCACATAAACAGAATAATTATACAAATTCAAATCTAAAAATGTATATATCACATGTAAGTAAAACATAATGTATAAGTAGTAAAATATATATAAATACTGTATATGTGATTTGATTGAATTGGCCATTTACTCATTTTGCCCAGAGGGCAAGGTTACACACACAGAGAGAGAGAGAGAGAGAGAGAGAGAGAGAGAGAGAGAGAGAGAGAGAGAGAGAGAGAGAGAGAGAGAGAGAGAGAGGCAGATGGGACAGAGAGAGATATTGATTGGATTCCATAGCCCTGTGTATCTTCGCCTATATGCTTCACCACAACATTTTGTAGTTTTCTAACGCAGAACCACCGCTTGCAGTATTGATTATGACAAAATAGGCTTCTGGGAATTGTACACGCAAGCCTAATCTCTGATGATCTGTATGAAAACTGCACACGAATGTATTGACTCTGTACAGTGAAATCCACAGACCTGTGGGCAATGGAGCTGATTATACCGACTCAGTAGAAAGTTGATGGGGGAAATGACAGCAACCAACCGGGAATACACAGGGTCATTCAGTAGATGTAAAATAACTGTGTACTTTATTTTATGCCAGGGTCGGACTGGGACGGAAAAACGGCCTGGGACTTTGAAGCCCGGAACCGTCTAGGCTAGGCCTGGGCAAAGTCAGGCCCGGCCTGTGTTTCTACTATTTGTACTTCTACACGTAACAGTAGAAGTACAATACGTGTCTCTAACACTTTTTTTTAAATAGAAAAGGTGTTGTGTTCTTTGTCCCAGTGTGCCATTATGCATTGTACCAATCTGCTGTATCAATGTAAAAACATGGGGTAAATATACACAATGATCATGAACAGTATCTTAACCCTCGCGTTGTCCTAAGGCATTTCAGCAGACTAGCAGCAGAGGGAGCAAACCGCGGAATGTCATATGTCCGAGTTGTGGTTGCTGCCCTCTACTGGCAAGTGCACTGGGTCATTTTGACCCATAGGACAGTGCGAGGGTTTTAAGTATGCAACCCAAGCATTTTCCAACAGTTAGAGTTTTTGAACCATATATTTTGTATCCATGTGGTTTTTATTTCTATATGTATTTCATATTTTAGTTATTATTATTATTATTATTAGTAGTAGTATTATTATTAATTATTATTATTATTTATAAAATGTTTATAAAATGTAATTCTGTGTATTTATGTATTTGTTGTCTCGAGTATAGCTGCTATCACTACATAATAACATGGATTCAATCATATCAGATGCATAATCAGACACAATAGATGAATAGATTAAAGAGAGGCTTTTACCCCCACATTATATCAATATTCTGAAGCATCTTGAGTATTTACCTTGAAGACAGCTTCATATGTACAGTGCTGCTATTCCTCTATCTGTAAGATTTTTAGAATGACATGAATCAATGAAAAGAAAAACATTTAAAAATCTTAAAACCAACAAACACAGGCTTTAAAGCAAAATAACCCACAAGGGTTATACGACACACAAACTCTATATATACACACTGACAGCAATCATCCACATAGTAAACATGTATGGGAGGTCCTGATTGTCACCTGTCTCAGATCAGCTGTCAGTACTCCGGGGAGCGCGTGCGAGAGCGAGCAGGAACACTGGCCCGCCCCGGGACCTCGGCGTTACACTATCACAGCCATGTTTCTGCTGGTTTTGCTTTCTAATTTTAAATACCTACTTACCTTATTAAATTCAGCCATCAATATACATAATATGTCCTTCTCTCAAATGTATTGTCTCTGTGGTTTTAAGGAGTTTTAAGGCTTTTCAGTTTTTTGGAGCCTGCACTTGGAATGAGAGATAACATTTCAAAACCTTTGTTTCTAGTTTGTTTTTGTAATCTAAACGTACTTTAGATTACATTTTTTCTTATCTAAACGTATTTTGGCTTTAGGTTTAGTTAAAACAAATGTTTAAATGACTGTATGTAAAGGATTAAACAAAAATTGGGTAGTATATAGGTTTCTTCTCTCTTTATGTTGAAGAGAGCTGATGTGGTTGAAAATAACATTTTATGTCACTGGTTAGCTCCACATGTCCTATCTATGGAACTACTGCAGGCTTTGCTGTGCGTGGGTGCGTGCGTGCGTGCGTGTGTGTGTGTGCATGCGTGTGTGTGTGTGTGTGTGTGTGTGTGTGTGCGTGCAAGTGTGTGTATGCCCATGCTCAAGTGTGTGTGTGTGTGTTCCACCTCAACCTGTGGCTGTTTACATTGCCACTAAAAGCTATAATTTGTATATGCCGACACACACATACACACACACACACAAACACCTAAAAACACACCTATTCACACAAACACACCATAATTGTCGTGTAATGAGTTACATTGTCTCTCCTAATACAAAATGTGTGTTGTGTGTGTGCGTGTACGTGTGCACGTGTTGAGCATGGATGTCAAGCCTTCATTTGAAATTCCTGCTCATCCCCAGTCTTCAGGAAGGATGCGTTCACTTCCTGTGACGGGCTACATCCATCACCCCTGCGTCCATATGGGCAGCCCCGCCCCCCTTTCCCTGCTCCTCCTGTTGCCGGGCACCTGCCAATCCACGCAGCGCTGCTGTCAGGCAGAGTGCCATCATCTGGGGAGAGTGGTAGGGTTGATAAGTGATTGTCATGATTACTCAGGTCATGCTGACATGGTGCACTTGGTTGGCTCTGTCGGGAGATGTCAATCAAACGCAGGTGTGGAGGTGATTTGTTATTTTATGCTCAGCAGCACTGGTTTAATGAATAATCTATGAAACGTGAAACTTAAACGCGTCTTATATGCGTCAAAAGCACAGGCATGCATACACCTGCACAGGTGTTTTGCCGTTTGACTCAGAATTGTTTGCATAGAACCTGCTTGGTTGACATCTTATCAACTCACCTTTTAGGGCAAGTTGCACGTCGTTTGCTCAAAAAATTACCATGAAACCTACAGTTATTAGAATTGCACCTCTATTTGCTATAATGAGCATACACAGTACCAAAATAAAATATATATTCATAATGAGTTAAAAAATATATTTACAAGGCAAGTTACAGGATATGTATTTTGTTTAAATCCCCTCATTTACCTCCTTTAATTGTATGCAAGTTTATTGCCTAAGAATAGTAGAGGAGTGGCTGTGCATACCTTTTTTCAATGGTGATTTCTGGTGATTTACACTGTACAGTACATCATATACACCATGAAGGATGAGGCTTCTTCAAAGTAATTCAGTATACAGTACAGTACATAAATATTTGATACTTATTTTTTACAGCTCAATACTTTAAAAAAATTAAAACCCCAAAAACAAGTCTAGAGTATGATGGCCTTTATAGCCATCAACAATGTCTCATGATACAGAAAGCGTTATTGCTCTCAACACCCCACATCTATTGAAGACTACTTTAGTTCATAAATGTCTTGATTTTATTTTTCTAGATTTTATCTTTTGACACTGCTAAGCTTCACAATAGCATCTATGGATCCATATTTAGTATAGCTCCTGAGATTATAAACACTCTCTCCATTCCCTTGAGTCTGTAAGGGAATACAGTAAAAGTCAATTTGATTTCACCACTTTCCCACACTAGTGGCCACTGATGCTTTTTCTAGCAAATGGTGCCGGGTTTCACATGTAGTCTCTTAATAGCATTGTGTTCCTACAAGGTGTGATGAATCTGACACATTTACAATGTTACCTTCAGCACAATGTTTGCGTGGTTATTGGTTGTTGATGCTGTAGCAACAGTTTAACTATATCAGCAGCAGCAAAGACAATTTCTCTCAACTATAATTTAATTACTTATTTTTGTCTCCCTTTAATACATCATAACTTAATTTAAAATTGTATTGCAATATAATAATGAATTTACACTATACTGTAGTTTTACTTAACCTAAATTGAGTGAACATTAACAATGAGATAAACATTGGATTGGGATTTGAACTTCGCATTGATACTTTTGCATACGTGATAGATTTGTCTATAAACGCCACAGAATAAACAAACTAGTTGCAACCATTTCAGTGGTGCCAATTTTGTCACTATTGTTTAGACTTTTCAAACCAGACATCTCAGATTTAGCCTTTTGTGTTCTGCTCCTGTCTTAATTAGAGTATTCTGGCAATATTAGAAAAACTTTTCAGTGGATAAGGGACATAACAATATCACTAATAATACATGTATTAAAGCTCTGTTCAGAACACTCCGGGACACTGTATTTTGCATTAAAAATAAAAAATGCATGCTGGTTTTCCTTCATAAACGTTCAATGGCGTCTACAGTATTGCAAACACTGCTATTCAAAATACATATGTAAAAGAGTGAGAACATTAGTCAGGCTTAAGGCCCTTTTACACCAAGCGTGACATGAAAAAGTAATGCGAAAAAGCAACAGTTATTTATATATATATATATATATATATATTTATATATATATATATATATTTATATATATATATAAATTAGAAAAGTTGACATATAGCCTACAAGAGAATTGAATAGCAATACATAATGCCTGAACCCCTAGAAATAATTTCTAGCAGAAATTAGTGCAAAAAAGGCACAAATGGCAGAAAAATGGTGCATAGAATTTCACCAGAATGAAGCGTTGACTTTCAAAATGTCCTGGGGGAGAATTCCCAGACCCCCTGCTTAATATATCCTCTCCCCAATGTTTAAACTATAGACTTACACCAATGCAAATACAAACATAGAAACATATCCCTCCCTTGAGGGATGGGTATATGACAATAAAAGCACCTTTACCTTAATGGACCCTATTGATTGATATGCCTACAGCGACATTTTCTATGTATTTTTGTATGTAGGCCTACAGATCACATTCTCATTAGGGGCTGAGCCTCCCTATAGGTCCATCCTAGAATCTCCCCAGGCCATTTGTATCACTTGATGACTCCTAAATGTCGGTCTATGTTGTGGATGAAACCAAAAACCTTTTACAGTATGTAGTGGCCTTTTCCCACTTCCTTATGCTCGTTGACTGGGGGATTTGTGACTCATGTTTAAAAGTATTCAATGTCC
>JAODLL010037793.1:5063-21716 GCA_026546735.1 Forbesichthys agassizii
TAAAGATAATAGTTAAGGATCCTAACAGTCTAAAGATAATAGTTGTTAAGGATCCTAACAGTCTAAAGATAATAGTTGTTAAGGATCCTAACAGTCTAAAGATAATAGTTGTAAGGATCCTAACAGTCTAAAGATAATAGTTAAGGATCCTAACAGTCTAAAGATAATAGTTGTTAAGGATCCTAACAGTCTAAAGATAATAGTTGTTAAGGATCCTAACAGTCTAAAGATAATAGTTAAGGATCCTAACAGTCTAAAGATAATAGTTGTTAAGGATCCTAACAGTCTATAAAGATAATAGTTAAGGATCCTAACAGTCTAAAGATAATAGTTAAGGATCCTAACAGACTAAAGATAATAGTTGTAAGGATCCTAACAGTCTATAAAGTTAATAGTTGTTAAGGATCCTAACAGTCTCCATTGTTTCCCTCTTCTCTACAGGACTGGAGGAATGCTTGAGAGCCTTGCTGGGCGAGTCCACTCCGTCCGTGGCTCTGGTTCCGGTCCTGGACTTGTCCGAGGCCCAGATCCTCCACCTGTCCTGTTGGCTTGCTGCGTAAAAAAAGGAAAAAGAGAAGAAGAAAAGCAGGCCGTGTAATCCGCTGTGCTGGAGCTTAACGGGTCTGAGCACCATTAAAGGACACCCCCTCGCCTGCCAAAAAGAACCCCAGCGCCTCAAAAGTGTGAAGCAAAAGGCCCCCGGCCCCTCATTGATGTTGCGCGTTTGTCACCGTTAGCTTGATGCGCGGAATGCGCACCACGGCAACTGCATCGGTGATGTGTACATTAGCACGTGCTTATACTGCCTCAGCTGTTCCTCTCGCTACAATGGAGCGACTGTGGGCCAGGAGGAGCCGGGGTTAGCCTCCTCTCTCGCACACCGTGAAGTGATAAAGTCTATCCCCCGGACACTCGTACTGTTTCCCACGGGGCACGGCAGCTATCCCTCCCCGGATCACCCCACCCTTCCTCCCACCCCAATAAAGCCTGAGCATCCCTGCAAACTCCATCTGCGTAGTGGTAAACTTATAGATTTACTCAGTGGCTGGTTTGCGGGCTCCAATGATGCGAAGGAGGGGGGGGGGCAATAAGGTGACTGTGGCTTCTACCTCTCATGCTCCACAGCGCTGAGGTGTGTTATTATTGTGTAATAGGCAATCAAGACCAGGCACCTGAAAAGATTAAGCCTCTTCATGTGCCCCATCGATTCTAAGGCATTCTGGTTAATAGGAGAGAGGGGAGTTAGCGCGCAGCTGTTGCTGCCCGGCGCTGTCCGTGCACGTGTGGATGTGTTTAGCCAGCGTGCGCGCGCGTGCCTGTTTTATATTGGACGTGGCGCGATGTGGTAGGCAGAAAACAACACGCCATTAACCGTTGCTCTGAGAACATTTATTGTCTCGAAGATCATGAACCGTATTGACGATGTCAATTGGAATGCAGCTTCGCCTCGGCTATTCTTTTCATTGCGCCTGATAGTGGGGGCAGAGTGGGCTATCGATCCCCGTCTGTGTCCTGATGTTGTTTTCTTTGTAGTTATCAAAAATGCAACAATAGAGGCAGCCCAGACAAAGCAAGAAGGTTTTTATCGAGGCTTGGAAAACACAAACAAGCAATTATTTAAGAGGGGAGGCAAATCTGTTGCACTATACGTGTTAATGTTTACACATTCTGTTTATGGTGCACTGACTGTGTGTGTGTGGGGGGGGGGGGTGTATTGAATTGCCCCTCATTACCTCGAGCAGCCCCGCCTGACTTCTGATGAAGTGTCACATGGTTGGTTCTCTTCCCACATCGCACAAATAATATTAACGTGAATATGAGCATTTCACACATAACAATCTTTACGTGCTTCTATTCCAAACTCTAGTAGATGCTCATAAATGTCACATACAATAAATCATTTTTGGACAGTGTTTATTAATGTGGTAGAATAATCTTTTGTGTTGTCTTAACCAAGAAACATTACGCGGTGACAGAAATGATACTAGCAGGCCAGGCACAAGATATCCAGGTTCACAAACAACAGCTAGTATTTTGTGAAGGACGGGCGGGCATCCACCCAAAACATTGTCAAACAACACAGATACTTTGTGTGGCTTCATGGTTTGGCACACTGGCTTGCCACTTACCACAACATGACTTCACATTCAAGATTTGACTTTAGACAGACACAATGACCGGCCAAAGACCAAAGTACACCCCGACGTCCTCGGTCACAGTTGACATGTGGCCCACCGGCGCGCCATTCCTCGATTCACCACCGTTTCCTCACCAAATGAACAAAGACAGGGTGGCATTTAGCATTTCCTCGTTTTGCATTTAGTAAAAATGCTTATTTTCAACCAAACAGACATGCGACTACCACACACACACGCACGCACACACATGCACACACACACACACATACACAAAGTAGCTGCTGTGGCTTGTTCCTTTGTGCACATTGCAGCCTGCGGCCCTGGTGTCATTGTGGCCTGGCAGTGTCTGTCTCACCTCTTCACCCATTCCCTCCCACAATCCCACACAGAAGGTTGTTAGTGTGTTTATATTTTTTTTGTGTGTTTATTTGCCTTCACGTAGTGGTCGCTATAATAAAAGCCTGTCGTCATGGCACGGCAGCACGAGTTTGATGCGGCTTGGTCTCTCCGGTGTGCCAGAGATCACTATTGAGTGGTGTCTGCCGCCCTCTTGTGGGCTGCAGCAGAAGTGCAATATACTGCATCTCACCTAGCTTCGTTAGCTCTAAGGATAGGCAGCCATTCCTGTAAAGGTGCTTTAATTATCGCAAAATTCATCCTCTGCATTTGACCCCTCCCTAAAGGGAGGACTGGGCAGCCACTGTGCAGCACCCAGGGACCAACTCCAGATTGAGGTCAGTGTCACATGACGCTGACTGGAGAGTGAACCTAAAATGATTTTTGATAGTGGGTGAAACCAGAGCAAACCCACACAGACAACACGCAAACTCCACACAGAAAGGCCGGGATGATCGGGGCCACAGTGCTGTCTCCTGGACTATCGTGTTGCTAGGTAGTATCTTGTATTGTGTAATATGCTTTATTAAGGTACTGCATGTTATTTTATAGACCAGGGTTCGTCTGCCTGCTTATGCACACGTCTCGGTCACTGCTGGTTTGTAGCGCACATGGCATTATGGGTTTATGCACCTGCATGCTTGGTCCAGTCTCAACATTGAGCCTCTTTGCATTTTTGATGTGGCCCACTCATGTTAAATGTTCTACAGCTGAGTGTTGGGAAGAAAGTATGGTGAGACTAAGGAAATGGAGAGCGAACAGCAGCCGACAGGGAGGAATTGGCCAGTGCTGGGGATATAGGACGCACATTTCCTTGGACCTGGGACTCCTGTGGCGTCTGTTAATGCTACAATGGACAGACCACTCTTAACTAACTAACTTACAAAACGTCTTAAATCTATCCAATGTGTTAGTTCTTAAGTACGGCACAATGGGAAAATGATTATACATAGTATTAATGCTAAATGTTGTTTGCCTACCATCACCTATTGCATCTTAACCCTCCTGGAGGGGTGGATTCCTCCCTCTGTGGACCCTTCTCAAGGTTTATTCCCTTTTTTTTTTACCCACGGGGTTTTAATGAAAGATTTACCTTGCCGGGGAGGAGGAGCAGGTTAAGGGGGTTTGTTTCCATGTGAAATGTAGGCTGTAAAGTCCTTTGAGACTGTAAAGTGATTAAGGGCTATATAAAATTAAAACATAAATAACATTTACTTGACTGAAGAGAGTCATCTGGGATGACTATCCATGCATTTACCTTTCTTTCTCATTTCCATAAAGAAATATATACACAATTTGTTTACTTGAGAAATCATATAGGGACTGCTTACCAAGCGATTTAATCATTAGTGCAAAGGTTTACAGTAAGTTTAAATATCAATGACCAACTTATGCTGTAACAGGCCTGAGCCTAACAACCGAATAAGACATGAGTTAAGGAGATGTAGGAGATAATGTTGTCAAACGATCTGATTCTGTACACAGTCCCAAGATTTGGTATAATTCAATTTGTTTTATTGTTTTGGTTTCTTAATTAAGCACAATTTTGTCAAAACACTACACACACTTGAATTCACACAACCATACATACAAGTATCAGAACATATCAGATATTTAGCTAAATAAAAACACTTTATTCAGAACTGCACAATTTGTAAAAACCCATTTTTGTTACCATATGGCACACAGTTCATGTGATTTGATTCTGTTTGAACAGTGTGATTGACCACTAATGTGCTCAATCTAAAACACTTGTACATTTGTCCATTTCAAATAATCGGTCTAGTCTAGGATGGATTTTATTTTCAGAGATATTGTTGGAGCAGTACTTAACACTGAACACTAATGGAAATAATATATTTCTCTCCACAATGTAAAATCAGACAATACATCCATGCATTTCCAAATGTAACATTTTGCACTAAAAATGAGTAGAACGTAACATATTCCAAATATAATATAGTACTGTACATGCTGTAAGAACAGAAACGTGTGGATAAAAAAATAGAATGAATTACAGTGCAAATTAAAACCTAAAGCATCATCTGTTCACCTAGTTGGATCTGGCTTTTGCATTTTGTCCACACCACAGGTCCATGAATCTTCGTGGATGGCGAATCCATCCAGACCCTGCATCAGCTTGGTCACATGCCTTCTCCAAGGCTTGATTGAGGGGTATCCTGACATAAGGAGGAGTGGTGGCCCACGTATTAGCATTTTGTCAGATGTAAGCACATGTAAGGACCTGGCATGGTGGTGGAGGGCCCCATCCTGCATAGTGCAACAGTGTGATGTTGCCACCATGTTGGCCTGGGACAATTACGTAAATATCTGTGGCCAGTTATATTTTTCATAATCTTACTGCAGTACTTTACTACAACGATGCCTCCCATTTCTGTTACAGGTTTACTAACCAGTTGCCTTTTAATAGTGTTTATAACTGATTGGTAAGTTAGGCGCCTGCGTGTCTGTTCATCTGATGGCCGGGTTTGATCATTTTTTTCATGGGTGTGGCATTTTGGAAGGCAGTCCTTTGAAATCACAAAGAAGTGACTTTGTGTTTGGTTTCTGTGTCTAATGTAGACGTAAATGTTTAGTCACTGTAGTGTTTTCCAAAAGGTGTGAGGCTGCGCATAGTTGTGCAAATCTGGGCTGTGGTTTTGCTCCCTGAGTGTGTTCTATAACATTTTAGTATAAGCAATCAAAAAGAACCAACTTCACCTATTTGGAAGAGGATATACACACTACTATTATACACTAACAAGCACTTGTTCCCTCTTAGTAGCCTATACATCCATGATTTAACCATTATCTCTCAATGTATCGCAATGTAATGTAATGCAATGTATGCAGATTGTGTCAAATTGAGATAATGTTATGTAGCCGTGCTGAAAGACAAAATATGACAAAGGTTTGTTATACAATCCTGCATTCCGGTTCAACCGCCCATTTTATAAAGTAATGTATTATTGCTCACAGAAATAATTTAATTTGATCAATATTTTCATATATATATTTTAATTAAAAGAAATAACACAAGGAATACCACAAGCATGTTTTGATTCTATTACATTATATGTAAAGTAGTAAACATGGAGGTTTAACCATACTGTATGCAGTATCTCAATGTATGCACAATGCATCAAAGTAAGATCATGTTATTTTGCCATATTAAACCACAATAGAAGACAATAATGAAACTTAGGCCTGCCATATTCAAAAGATTGCTTTCCAGTTCAACTGTCCATTTATAGTTGTAAAAACAATCCACCACAACTATTATTTCTCATACAGACATCACTTAAACTGAAATACTATATTTCTGATATATTTCAATGAAAAGAAAAACACAACAGACCCGAAATAGTAGTATCTAAAACATGTTTACATTATTTATTATGTTTTACCAATGTAGCAAACACGGAGGTTTGGTCACACTTTGTTGAGGATGAGTTTCTTGGTCAGGGTGTATCTGGGTTCTGGTATTTGTTTGAATGTGTCTGTGATATAGGTTTGTGGTATACGTTCGCTGACCCCTAGTTGACACATGTCAGAACAGTGAGAATATCTTCCTGGCTGTATATAGCCACATCCTTGGGGGTCTGGGGTATGTTGGTGTGTAGGCTCGTTCTGCCAATATCTTCGGGGTTCCATTCTCTGACTGAGATTGAGGTGGCTGGGGAGCGGGTCTGGGGTCCCTGGTATTGTTTTTACTCATTTTGTATTGTTTTTAATGACGTTGTAGTGTGAAGCACTTTGTGTTACATGAATTTGTATGAAAAGTGCTATATAAATAAAGAGTGATTGATTGATTGATTGATTGTTATAGGAGACAGTATCAGTTTTAAAAGATTAAAATCAATGCTAGGGGTATTATATGTAAGCATGATCTGCTTACAAGTGTCGAGTTATAAACAAAATGCAAATTGGTGTGTGCTAATACCTATTACTGCTGGCTATGCAATGAATTGCCCTTTTGGGAAAAATAAGATGACCTTGAACCATATGAGACATAATACAATAGAGTATCTTACAGGTTTGGTTTGGGTTAATAATATTCATTTATTTGTTTATTTATATATAATCTGCTTTGCTAATGCTTGTACCTCCCCGCTCCTCGGTCCGCAGCCTTGTCCAGCTGTTGGCACAGCTCCTGGAAGTAGAAGGAACCAGTAAGTGAGTTTCTGGAATGAAACGTCCCCTTCTCCTGTTGACATGCCAACCAGGACGTCTGTGTCCAAAGGAGCACTTCAGAACATCGATGAAGAACAGCTTGGGCTTCCCCTCCAGCGAGGGGACATTACTGCTGGTGACGGGCCGTGTTAAATCTTTAATTGACACCATCTTGTCATCAGTCCCTAACACCCCCCTTGTTTCTCCATAGGAGAGAACACACACCACCTAATGGCAGAGGAAGGCAATACAGCAGATCATCATTTTATTATTTCAGCGGTTAGACTGGAGAAAACCTCATGCAGAGATTCTATGTGGGTTTTCAGTCCATTCATAAATGTCTCAAGTTACAGTTTAGGCTACAATATTCAAACATTTAAATGTAGTCATACATTGCAACCTTGAGAGGGATAGATGAAACAATGTTTGTAAAATGCTGTTTGATCTCCCAAAAGCAATCAAAGTCAAAAATACTTAATTTACTCTGCAAAACAGATTGTTTCTCACATAATATCAATGCATATAAGTAGCCATGATTATTGTACACTTTTGTATCCAAGTTTCACATATAGTAATACCACAAAATACACACTAACAAAAGAACATCTTGTAATTGCTGTAAAACTGAAAGATACTCATCACTGTCAGTTCCAATTCATTTGTTGTAGGTCTCACAAAAATACACATGATGACACATTTCCCCTGAGGATTGTGTGTCAGTGTGTAGCAACAGTCTACAAAAAAACTTTTATTTATTTGTGAATTAATTCCAAAATGTTCCAGATCCCTTGAGTAATTCCCCACCCAAGTTCATTCATTTCAATGTACCAATAATGCGTACACATGTGTTACTTAAATGTGCAGCCATTAATTTATGTATAGCCCACATCATTACAATTACATGATTAGAATATCTAAAAAAAAACAAAAAACATCATTATTATTATTATTAATTAATAAGATAATGCAGATGAGGGAATTCAAGCATGAGATCACAATTGTAGATAACATTTGCATGTAGTGTGCAATAGTCTGTAGAAGGCTTGCTAGTGTAGGCTATACCTTCATCAGATGTTGGATTGTAGTTCCACTCTGTATTGCGCTACACGGGGAAATGTTTCTTGGTCTGTTTTTAGTATCTGAAGGAAGTGTTTGCAAATATCTTCTCTATTCATCATATCAACAAGAGACATGGTCGATTCCTCAGCATTCCTTCTTCTAAGGTTGTTGCACTCATGCTGAGTTATCAGTTTATTTGTGAAAACTGAAACAAGGATGTAAACTGTCTGCAGACAAAATCTCTTGAAGAATTGGCATATTGCCCTGAACTGCCTTTTGAGCAGTCATCGTAATCCTGAGGAATAGATCTTTTTTATATTATTAGGCTTTGTTTTCGTGCCAGAATCACCACTTGCCTTTATATTGGCCTTAGGCTTAATATTGGTTGCTTAAATCACCGTTAAAGATGATTATGAGTTATTACAGATTAATAATAATATTTAATAATTTGATCAATAACCATCAGTCAAAAACCTGAAGTAATTAAATATTTACTACTATAGGAACCTGTAATAACTCATAATAACGCAAAAACAATCATTGATAGCCTGCTTCTTAATTTAATAACATGAATTTATTATAAACAAGGGAACAAAGCTAATAGTAAAAACACAACTTCATGTGGAAACACTGATAATGCCTGTGCAAACAATAACCATGAAATCAGAAGTTTGAACAATGGTGGAGAGACTAGATATGACTTGGTGAACTACCTATCCTGAGTGCTGCTCTAACCATCAATTGTAATATATACAGAGAGTGAGTGAGAGATATTTCAATGAAATGATAAACAGACACATATGTATATAATATTCCTATAACTGTATTTCGATGTAGCGGGTGGCACTATAGAAAGGACACTAATTAAGTGTCGGTTGCCACCTGGCAGACTATAAAGGTTGAGAGGAATGGGAGGAGCTAGGGTTTCTGGTCATTAGTGTGAGGCAGGTGCACACCTCACCTACACAGGCAAACCAGAAACGGGTAAGACTATTTGGTAAAATTGGTAAATTGTTTTAGATGTATATTAAGAACTGTTCTTATGTTTTTTTATCTGTGTTTGCCCTTATGCAGAACTGACGTTGGTGGTCGGTATATGAAGGGACTGGTGAAACAGGTAGTAGACTATAATATGCAAAATGGGTTTTAAAGTACTTGAATAAAATGTATTTTTATATGAAGTTTTGTTTTGCAGCGCTCGGGAGGGTCATAGCTGCTCTTGCTGTATTTAGTTTTAGTTGTTTGTTTTGTTGGGTTACTTATTTACTTACCAGCAACTGAGCTGGTAAAAAGGGCATAAGAAGATCTGGGCTGCCCTGGGTGTGGACTTACTTTCTTTTCTTCTTTTTGTTTGTAAATGGGCTCATTTATATAGCGCTTTTATCCAAAGCGCTTTTACAGTATTTTGCCTGACATTCACCCAGTCACACACACATTTATACACCGATGGTGATCGCTGCCATGCAAGGTGCGACCAACCACCAGGTAGGTCAACAACTGGTCAACCCACAACCTTCTGGCAGGTAGCCCAACACCCAGACCACTAGACCATCCTGTCCCCCTATTGTTTGTATTTGTTTGTTACCCTCACTTCCCATATTGTTTAAATAAACCTTGACACTTTCAAATGATTATTTTATTATCATTCGGACGAAGCAATTGGCAACAATTATATTATTTCTTTCACACTTAGTTGAGAATTAGTTTCTTGGTCAGGGTGTTTCTGGTCTCTGGTATTTGTTTGAGTTTTCTTGAAATTGCTTCTTTGCAGACCTTTCGGTTGACACGTGTCAGAGCGGTGAGAATATCTTCCTGGCTGTAGGAAAGAGTAGCAGTAACATAAGATATCAAGCAAGGCTCAGACATTGTATGCTATTATATTAATGCATTGCAACACAACATAAGATCTGCTTGTACTTGTGAGCAACACAAGTCATGAAGATGTATATTTCCAATGTGGTCATGCTAGTCGAGCCCATTCACACCCGGCCCGGCAAACAGTATGCGTTACGGCGGAAGTCCATTAATTTCAATAGAAAGCAATCTGCACCGCTGTGGCTAATCTACCAGACACTGCAACATTTGTAAGATGTTTGGCAGGTTGTGCCGCAGAAGTTGAATTTGTCCAACTTGTGCGGTACTTCACTTTGCATTAGAACCGGAAGTTTATATTCCACCGAAGAGGGATCGCAAGAAACGTGATAGTTCAGTTTTTTATAGGCTTCATATGTTTTCTTTCTTTTTTTTATGTCTACCGAGTAGCCTAGATGTGTATTATGTTTAGAATTTATCTGTACAGAGTGATGTCTGTCTGTGAGTGGGGGGTACAAGTATTAGCATAGCGGATTATATATAAATAAATTAATATTATTAACCAAACCTGTAAAATACTCTATTGTATTGTCTCATATGGTTCAAGGTCCTCTTATTTTTCCCAAAGGGCAATTAGTTGCATAGCCAGCAGTAATAGTTATTAGCACACACCAATTTACTTTTTGTTAACTTGACACTCGTAAAGCAGATCATGCTTAAAATCTGTAAACCCCCCCCCCCCACCCCCCCCCCACTCACCGTTCGCCAGCCTTTTTCAGCTGTTTGCACAGCTCCTGGATGTAGAGGGAACCAGAATCGTGTCGGAATGACAAGCACCCTTCTATTGTTGACATGCCAATCAGGACGTCTTTGTCCAAAGGAGCACTTCCAGCACTTCCAGCACTTCCAGCCTGGACAGGGACAGCATCTTCCTCCAATATGCCTGGCATCTCCCCAATTTGCTCACTGGGAAATGGGGGGTCTGTTTCTGTTGCCTCATTGCTTGTTGCGTGTTGCCATTGCTGAGCTGTGTGGCCCTTTGAGACCTGCTGGGTTGAGCAAAATTAGACAAGAATTCAATATTTTAAATTTATTATTTATAGGACAAACATAGTTTTTATTGATACACAAATAAAACATAACACAATATACAATAAGCTTAAAGTATGTGTTCTTGCTACTTTTCTAGTCACGGCTGGACTGTGACTGGAAACCGCTCCTTTACACAATGACATTAGAACAGAGCAACATGGCTATTGAAATACACCTTAAACTTTTATTATGTTTTGTATAGGATATAGCAGCATGCAATACTTACAATTAAAACATTTGTAGGCTATAATGTAATTCAATCATAGCATTTGGTTTTGCTTTTATGAAGGCCTATTTTAAGAACATTTTTATTGAGTATTTATAATAAGTTTATTTGCATTGCATTCCTTAAATTGTTGTCTACCCAGCGATAATGAAGAATCTGGCCATTTGTGAAAATATAAAAGAATATAATATTTTTGAGCCACTGTACTGAACCTTAGCAGGACAGTGGAGCAATAATAGGCGTGTACTTTGCTAAATGCATAATTTTAAAATGTGAACACAGTTTATTCCATACGGTATATGGACTCGCCAAGACTATGTATGCATATCACCATTTGAGCACCTTTGCAGGTAAATTAGTGAGTGGGAGTGGCCTAGGAAATAATTTATTAGCATTAAGTATCCTAATTGATCATGTCATAATTGATGTGACATGTGGGCCTGTGCTGGTCTACATTAATTTGTCCTTAAAATTCCTCCTATACAAAATGTATCAACGTGCATTCTTCCAGGTGAAGAATTGAAAGCATGAGCCATTACGCATACATTTGGCCTGCGTTGCAGACCCTTTTATGTCAACCCAGAATCAACTAACCAACATCTTTATCACAGTCATAATACCATTTAACACCAGGCAGATTTTGTCAACCATGACTGTCCTTGATAACCCCAAGTTAATATTTTAAGCCTCTGGACTTTATTTAACCCATGTGGTTAGAAGACAAACACTCAGACCACTAGACTATCCTGACCAATTGCAGTTCTTTACCTGACACGCCTGGATGAAGAATAGCTTGGGCTTCCCTTCCAACGAGGGGGCATTAATGCCGGTGAAGGGCTGTGTTAAATCTTGAATTGACACCTTTTTCTCATCAGTCCCTAACACACACCCCATTTCTCCATGGGAGAGAACAAACACCACCTAAAGGCAGAAGTCATAAAACAGGTATTTATAAAATTCTTTGTTATATTATTTAAAATAAATAGGTAGAAACAAATGCTACTGCTTACCAAGACATCTGCTTTAGAGAAATTCTGACTTCCCAGCTGCTGTACCACATTCCGTATGCCTTCTGCAGTCTTGTTCTGATGTACCTCGACATCAAAGCCTAGTTTGGTGAACACATCACACAGAGACTCTAGCAGACAAGAGAGGACAAGAACAATAAGGTTTTTGTTAATAATCAGCAGGGATGGGCAGTACTAGTGATACATATATTTGAATTATGTGTTTGAAATAAAAAATAATAATTTGTAATTTGTAAAGTAAGGTAGGGTGCTTTTATTGTCACATACACATACATGTTGCAAAATTCACCCTCTGTATTTGACCCATCGCTCAAGGGAGCAGTAAGCAGCCACTGTGCAGCTGCAGGGGACCAACTCCAGATTGAGGTCTGTGTCGCTGGTCATATGAGGAAGCCAACGCAGACATGGGGAAAACATGCTAACTGTACACAGAAAGGCCGGGACGATCGGGGTTCTTCTTGCTTTGAGGCCACAGTGCTATCCACTGGGCCACTGTGTATTTGATAGGGATGTTAAAATTGGCTTTATTTGTATCAACATATTTTTGAGTTTTGTATATTGTATTTTTAAAATACTATAAAACAGACGTTCACTTGGTGCAGCCTCTGATTGGTAGCCTGGTGTAACCAGACCCAAAATTAACTTGGGGAACAGGGCATGGACATGCTCCATTTGCAGTCCCCGCATCCTACTATGCCTAGACATCTGGCTTATTTTGGTACTGTTGGACAGTGTATTGCTTCATATAGCTCTACCACCATTTCAGATGCTTGTCTTCAATGCATTAAGCATCATTACATTTAACCACCCCCACTGGTTGCTGATTGGTCCACCATCCAGGGTGGCTGTGTGAATGATAAAGCACACAACAACAATATCCTTTGAAAATGTTGTACCAATGTGTTGGGCACTGCTTCTGAGGGAAATTGTACGACTGATACGTTTGTGAATTCATACTCTATTGGAAAATATTTTTTATGTATTTTGAAAATGTATACAGTTGTTTATTTTGATATATTGCGTGGCTGCTGTATTTTGTAGTTTATTTTGGTACACTAACAATTAGGGTATTTGGTATTTTATTTTAAAATAAATGTTGAGTTTTTTTCATCAGTCACTCTAAATAGAAATGCCTACATTGACAGGTATACATGAACCGGAAGATGTCAAACTTCAAAATTCAAATATTTGTCTAAATTCCCTAGAGAGATAAATGAAAGAAAGAATAAGATTGTGCATACAAGTGGCCGAAATGAGTTTTCTGGCCTGAGAGCGTCTGGGGATCCCCCCAGAGGAGCTGTTGGATGTTGCTGCAGACAGAGGTACCTATTTTTAACTCACAATCAGGGGCTGTAAATGTTAATCTACATACACTGGATACACCAAAATACACGCAGTAACAAAAGCAAATTTTAGGAATACAAACTCCTCAATGAGGGTCCCTTTTCGGTCCTCCAGATACACTTACATACATACATAGATACGCTTCTGGATGGGTACACAAAAAATACCACATACTTTCACTAACAAAAGCAAATCTTAGTCAGAGAATATAAAAATACTCACTCTCATCATTGTTAGTCCCTGTTCGTCTCGTCAGCGTTTTGAATTCCTCATTGCTGATGATCACACATTTCCCCCGAGGATTGTGTCTCAGTTTGTAGAAGTCATCTAGAAAAGCACAAAGCAACTTAAATCCTAATATATTGTAATTCCCTTGAGTATACATTTGTATATACAGTATATCTATACATATATTCACATATGTATATATATATATATATATGTATGTATACACAGTATATACACAGTATATACTATATATATATATATATATATATATATATATATAGAGAGAGAGAGAGTATATACTGTGTATATAATGTGTATACATACAGTGTATACATACAGTCTATATATATATGTATACACACTATATACTCTATAAATATAGCGAGTATATACTGTGTATATACTGTGTATATATAGTAAATAGTGTATTATTAATAAAGATTTTCTGAAATATACAGTAATGTACACATACGTGTGTTCATGTGTGACAATAAATTAGCATGCAATAAGGATGACAGAATTGTCAATATGTGCAGCAGTACCTTCAGTAGCAGAAGAACCTTCTTGTCTTACATCCATCCTGATGAAGAGATCATTGTTTTAATTATTATTTAAATTGGGCAGATTCCATTCATGTCTATGTCTCAGGAGGAGTTGATAAGCTATTCAGAAGCTGTAGCATCAGTCAGTTGTTTCCTTTCACCTCATAAGTATGATGATATCATAAATATGTTCACCTGAACCCATAAAGACTATAGCTGATAATGCTAACCAGTGTGTAACTGAGAGAGGGTGCACTTTATTTTAATATGATTATTATTATTATTTTTTTTTTTAATGACAGGACGATGGAGAAAGACAAAACGCGATTGGGAGAGATATACTGCGGAGGATTGGGAAATGGCCGTGGGCCGTATATAAGCCCGGGTCTCCCAAGGCACTCCCAAACAAGAATATCCACAATATCCACAATATCCACATAAACGCTTTGCATGTAAAACAAAGCTGACAAAATGTATTCATCAATGTTACATCATAGCTATGTTATAGTAAAACGCAAGTCAATTGATTAATTTACAGTGATTTTCACTCTCTAAAGCAATATTAGCGTAGCGTGTCCATCCGCAGCCTACTCGTTGAAAAAAGTTAGCGTTTTCCAATTTCTTCACATTTGAATACAATTTCAAGCCGTAACATCTTTAGCACACACGCAGTCACTCAAAATGGTCAACTAAATACACAACATACTAATTAATACTTAAGAAAACCTCACCTGAGATACAATCAGTAATGGCGTCCAACGAAACGTCATCACGTAACCACGTCACCACGTCAATGACCAAAAATATCAGCAATATACTAGTGCATTAGGCTGGTTCATTGTTATAACCAATCAAATCAATAGATTTGTATTCCATTGCTGGTGTTAGTGATAACAAAAAAATACATTGCATGTTTTTGTATGAACCATCTCTCTTTAACAGTGTTGTTTTTTAATTGCTTTTGGTTCCGTCAAATCTAAACCACAAACATACCTACCAGTATGACACAAATTTGTCAAGAATTTCAAGATGTCCAGACTGATTCTCACGGCTAAATCAAACTGAAGCTTGTGAGATCAAGATGGTCTCACAAGGCTATACTGTAGCTCACCAAGGCATCTGCTTGAGAAAGATCCTGGCATCCAATTCTCCATATCACCTTCTGTATGCCTTCTGCAGTCTTGTTGTAAAATACCTCCATATCAAAGCATAGACTGGAGAACACTTCACGCAGATAATCTATGTGGCATGCAAGAGAGAAATGTGTTGAGGCATGAGGGTTTTATATTCATACCAAATATTTAACCAGTCCTTACGACCCACTTTAAATATAAATACCTGCCCAAATATATCAATAATAATATACTATAAAAATGTCTCACCTGAGTCACACATGTTTCCAATGTATTAATTTGGAGGTCCACTGACAGCATTGAAAAGTGTGTCTGACAATGCTGCTATGACATCAAAACAAAATCCCTGAATGTCACATTATTCAGACCCATAAGAAAACACCACATACACTGACAAAGTCCAAGCATTTATTCCAGGTCCAGTTTGGAGATAGAAAATACTTTCCAACTACTTAACATATAATTTGACAGGCAAAAACAAACAAGGAAAGATGGTTGGCCAACATGCACACACGCACACACACACACACACAAACAACACACACACGTTATCCATGCACATTTTGTATATGCAGCCAAGATAATTTGAATATTTCCAGGGGCATGTCTTCCTTATTCTTCCCCTCTGCGTGCTCCTCTCTCTGTGTGTGACATGGATAACATCATGGGGCCTGTAGGACTTCCAGGGGCATGTCTTCCTTATTCTTCCCCTCTGCGTTCTCCTCTCTCTGTGTGTGACATGGATAACATCATGGGGCCTGTAGGACTTCCATGGGGCATGTCTTCCTTATTCTTCCCCTCTGCGTGCTCCTTTCTCTGTGTGTGACATGGATAACATCATGGGGCCTGTAAGACTTCCAGGAGTATGCTATCCATGAAACCCCTTCCTCTGTATCAGACCTGCCATATACTGTTAACGTGGCAACCAGGAAGTCAGTGTCCAAATGAGCACCCACCCTGAACAGGGCTTGCATTTTCCACCAAGCTGCCTTGTGTGAGAAATGTATTGTACTTTGAGTATCTTAGAATCAATTTCTATTTGACTTATAACCAATATGTTAGCTATAGTCTTAAAACCTTATATGACCTTACTGCCCTGGTAGTAATGTTACCTGTTATCCTGACATGCCAGATTGATTGTAAATCACAAGTCCATTTGGGGACTGAACTGGGCGGGCACTTTCTAAAAATACTTGGCAGTTGATTGGATGAACCATCTGGTTGTTTTTGCTGTATGCAAACCTAAACCCCACGCCTAAACTACGCAACACTCCTTAACCACGCCCGAGACCAGCCTGGGCTTCCTTCCCTTCCAGCGAGGGGGCAGTAATGCTGGTGAAGGGCCGTGTTAAATCTTGAATTAACACCTTCCCATCAGGCCCTAAAACACACACCGTAAACACACAGTAAAGCATGATTTGTTCATTATAAAAGGTCACATCTTTGCAACTCACTCAACACGATTTACACAAAACTGAAAAT
>JAODLL010037803.1:0-21716 GCA_026546735.1 Forbesichthys agassizii
CTCTCTCTCTCTCTCTCTCTCTCTCTCTCTCTCTCTCTCTCTCTCTTTCTCTCTCTCTCTCTCTCTCTCTCTCTGCCAAATAAGCTTGTTTTATATATTTTAAGAAAGCAAGCTTCCTCCTTTGGGACTTGAAATAAAAGGGGAGCGAAGCAAAGCGAACATCATAAAGGCTGTAAAGACGCTTCAAACCTTTGAGCTCTTTTTCACTTAGATGAAATGCCCCGTAGCTCTTTGAAGGGTAATTTCGCGCTTGCATATTTATGTCAATAGCACATTTGAGGACAGTGAATAAAGCACAGCCTTTTCATCGTCCTTATCAGAAGATAATGCCAGAGCAAGGCTCTGCCCTCGGACATCTCCAGCGAGTCATGTAAAGCAGTGATTTGTTCATTCTAATGACCCCCACCCCCCCCCCCAGCGCGGCTGCGATAACCTTTCCTGAGTGTCAGGCTGCCAGCCCCTCACAGCCACTATTGCTGGCGCTTCCCACACTGCAGGGATAATAGCCCCCCTCGCTCCCTAATCACAATCTATCTCTCTCTCTCTCACTCTCTCCACCGCCCTACTGGTGACACAGTGACACGACTCACGTCGCCCAATTACTGCTGAAACAAGGAGACGTCTCTGTCCTTGGCTGTGATCTGTGATATGTAGCCCCCTAACCCCCCCCAAACCGCCACCTCTGTTCTGATCAGATAGGTGAGGGAAGATTTGGGACAATAGGGCAGTGAATGTAGTTATAGTGAGAATAAAAACACAAATGAGATGAACAGACCCGCAACATCATTATCTTTTAAAATCTAAATATTCTGTATTCTGTATTCTGTGGCAAGTGAGTGATTAGCTTGAACTTTTAGCTATGTGCTGGTGACTATCTACTGTATTTAGCTTTCATCTTTCGCTCTGATGGGAAATTCTTCTGGGGCATTCTTAAGAAATGAGGGAATGTGATATATTAAAATACATTCCTTCCCTGCATAGCTGACTGGAGACTTGGCATCGTAAAACACAACACCTAATATGTACCCAGCCGAGGCAGACAGGCTATTCTCTCCGACTGCCAGTGTTATTGCTGCAGCGTAAGGGCGTTCAATATCCCTAAGACCTTTACACCGTTACCCAAGGGAGGACGTCAAAGCAGCTGCCGCTGTTTCATATTAAGTGTTCGGGTCGGGCTGAGAAGGCTAACACCTCAACTGGGGAGGAAATGTAAAGATCTGGCAAAAGTGTTCAATGATGTGTTCTGAGTTACTGACAGTTTGCTGGGATTCCCATGGAGGTATATGGGCAATAGAAGCCTGATGACAAAACAAGGGAGAGTTTGGCACCCACTATGGCCAGGCATGTATCATATACAGTCCAGAAGACAAAGGGAGTGAATAGATGGCTGAACCTGGAGGGCTATTGGGAAAAGCTATCCTGTCCTTGTGATTGCCGTTCTATTTCCTCTCGGTCTAGTAATCCCTCTCTAGTGTTTGGTTTGGAAGAAAGGCTTCTTGTCTAAAATCCAATGTTTGCTTTTCGATCCACAACGTAGCTTCCAGGGTTTTACTGTGCAGGTAAAAGTAAACAGGCCAAACCTCATGCCAGGTTGTGGCTTGTTATATATGATGCATAGAACTGCAGGACACTCCAGATGAAATGAGCAATGACCTTGGTCACAGTCAAATGACTTACTGTAACAATGTCAGCTCATCCATACTCGTTTGTATACTGTAAAAGATTAAAGGGGTTGGCCATAAACACTGGCAACGCTAACATCTTTGTACATTCAAAACCATCTGTCTCCACTCTTATTTAAACATAGGACCTCCACATCTGGTTCACAAAGAAACACATTTTGGTCCTCAAACTGGAGTAGATTTACATTCCTCCCACAGACGTGTTCCTGGTATATCCATAGTAAGGGTGTCGTCACGATTAACAACCTTTTCATAATATCTTAATACAACCTCTGGAGAGAGTCGTAATGTGTCACATTACCACTTAGTTTAAACCATTTAACTTCATACACAATAGCATACTGTAACATGTTTTGTGGCTGACTATATGTGCTTTAACAGTGTGTGTTAAAGGCTACCATGCATGTCTGCAGGGCAATGCAAGACATGGAGAACCCCCAGGTCACTTCCTGCAACAAGGGGGACCAGCATTACCGCAGCTCACCCAGCAACCAGTCGTCTTCTAGTGACCCAGGACCCAGCGGCAGTGGCACCTGGTCTCAGCAGCCTGGATACGATGGGTATGGAGCTCTAGTATCGTCTCTGGAGCATTATTGTATGTAGTATGAGGGGGGAATAGCTCAGTAGAGGGGTTGTTAAGATTGTGTAAATCAGACATATATTTGTTTGTTGTTTGTTTGTTGAGTTTGTCACACCACAGAAAATGGTAATATTAACCGCGCAGCCAAACTTAAATTAATAACAAAGTCACCAAGTATATAAAATTGTGTCAAAAGCGTGAAAATATAACCAGCATTATCTGTTCTCAAGCGCTGGGGGTGTGTCAGCAGAAGGCGCTGTAACCACACCCGCGTGTTCTCTATACCATGGTGTTGTGCTAAAAAGGTATCTTTAGGCGAACATTGTGCAGTTTATTAGTTAACTAGAACCGCCACAGGGTAAATTTTACCCATGGAGGTTTGTTTTAATAATATATTGAACTACACCAGTTTTTGACTTTACCTAAAATGGTGTTGTGTTGCACTCCATATTGTTAAATATATTTAAGATTAATCCAGATTAAAAATACAGGCATTTATACCTATATCATTCCGGTTATGATAAGGAGGAGACGATGCGCGATGCGGGTACAACACATTTGTGATCATGTCTGAAGTGTAGGGGAGATTTATAAAGAATTGTATTTTATGCTACAGACACTACTGTCGTCGACGAACAGCTGTTCCCGTCTCTAATAATGTGCTGCTAGCATTAGTTTAAGTTAGCCGAAATGCCTAACAAGTGGGATCTTTGCTTTCATGAATATATATATATTTGCGTGTTCTTAAAGACACCCATAAAGACCCATTTAGACCATAATTAGAAAACTAGAACACCAAAGCACAGACAATTAAACAAACACATTTTAGAAGACAATAAATGCATTGACAGAGTACATTTTGGAACTAGAAACACAGCCCTGCTAAAAAAATCCATCATAAACCAGCATGAATTCCATGCTGGTCCAGGCTAGTTCATACTGGTTAGTGCTGGTCCAGGCTGGTTCATACTGGTTAGTGTTGGGGAGGGTTCTACCTGTTGGCGGTTTTAGGTATACAGAGATTCTTGGTGGTATTTAGTGTTAAATAGATGTATACTGGTAAAAAGGATTAGATTGGTTATGGGCAGAAATCTGTGTATGATATGTTAAAGGCCTAATTATCAGGCAGCTATGAAAGACGCGAAAAGGAAATATTTCTCGGACATCATTCTGTCAAATTGTAATAAAAAGCCTCATGTCTTGTTTAAGACTATTGACTTGGCCCTAAATGTTCTGCAAGCTGTCTGTGTTGATGCCTCTCATTCTGCTTGTGAAAATGTACCTCTGTTTTTTAAAAATAAGGTAACATAAGGTCCATTAGGGCTCAAATTCAACCTTCTGCCTATGAGACCCTTCAGTCTCAGCTATCTGTCCAGCTGTGTTTGACAAGTTTGAGCCTGTGACTTTGTCAGTTTTACAGAATGTTGTTGATAGTTTGAAGCCCTCAGGTTCTCCAAGGGATGTTATTCCTCCTTGACTATTTAAGGATGTTTTCCTCACTATAGGACCATCAGTTCTTGTCTGTCTTCAGGTGTGGTCCCTGATGATTTTAAACATGCAGTAGTGCATCCTTTACTTAAAAAAATGGGTCTCGATCCTTCGGATCTTGCTAATTTCTGACCTATCTCCAAGCTAAATTTTATGTCAAAAAACCTTGAAAGAATTGAGGGCAGTCAGTTAATGACCTTTCTGGAAAAGCACAATATTCTTGATGTTTTCCAGTCCGGTTTTAAACCCCTGAATAGCACTGAAACAGTTCTTTTAAAGGTTTTTAATGATATCTTGTTATCTACTGACTCAGGTGATTCTTGTGCTTCTCGATTTAACTGCTGCATTTGATACAGTGGACGATAACATTCTGATCTCTTGTCTGGAGCAGTTGGTGGGCATAAAAGGCATAGCTCTAAAATGGTTCAGGTCATACTTAGAAGGTCGAAGTTTCTGTGTCAGCTATGGTAACTATGTCTTCCTCTGCTCCTCTCACTTGTGGGATCCCACAGTGCTCAGTTTTGGGCCCTCTTCTTTTTTCTATGTATTTGCTTCCGCTTGGGTCTATACGTAGGAAGCATGGTATGTCATTTCATTGTTATGCGGATGATACCCAGATTTATGTGGGCCTTAAAAAAGAATGACAGTGTCTGGCCATTACTCGAGTGTCTTGACGACATCAAGGCGTAGATGGCTTTTAACTTTTTAAGTTTTAATGCAAGTAAAACAGAAGTTATGTTTTTTGGTGGTAAAACTGGGACCCCAATTTAGGGGTGAAAATTGACTCTGACTTTAAAATGGACAGACAGATTAGGGCTGTTGTTAAATCAAGCTTTTTTCAATTACGGAAATTAGGCAAAATCAAGTCAATTATTATACCAAGGAAGCACTTTGAGACTGTAATCCACGCTTTTGTAACCACTCGGTTGGATTGCTGTAATGCACTGTATGTGGGGGTCAGTGGGTAACTTGTTGCTTGTCTCCAGACGGTTCAAAATGCAGCCACACGTCTTTTAACTGAAACACATAAATACGAGCACATTTCCCCATCCTGGCCTCACTACACTGGTTGCCCATACATTTTAGGATCCATTTTAAAATTATTTTGTTGACTTGAAGGGCCTAAATGGTTTAGCCCCACCATAGATCTAAGAGCTGCTACACTTATATACACCTACCCGTACACTCAGGTCAGCTGACCAGCTGCTCCTCAGTGTACCAAAAGCAAGGCGAAAAATGAAGGGGGATCGAGCCTTTGCTGTAGCAGCTCCTACATTTTGGAATGCTTTACCTCTCCCCTTCAGACAGGCTTCGTCTCTGTCTGCTTTTAAATCGCTCCTAAAAACCCACCTGTTCTCTTTGGCTTTCGAAAACAGACAGTGATTTCATTGTTTTATGTGTAATTTATGTTGTTTTTATTGTGTTACTTGGGTCTTATTTGTGCTGTACATTTTATGTTTAATATGCATTTTACTGTACATTACTTTGTGACTACTGTTTGTTGTTTAAAGTGATATATAAATAAATCTTGCTTGCTTGCTTGCTGTTTCCAACAGACCACTTTTTAGCAGATCACTTTTTTGCATGACACCTGCAGGTGCGTTGAGATTTTGTTCTTGTCATGTAAATCTATCCTACAGCTTGTTAGATTGGATTTTTTCATTTGGTTATGTGGTTTATATTTTATTTTGTAAAGAGGATTGGACTACATCAAGACAGTTGGATTATTTGGATGCTCATTTGAACGAACACGAGAATGCCGACTGCATTTGGCAGCCGGGTGCTAGCAGGTAGGCTAGGATAACGTACATTGACTCTCGACCACATTGTGTGCTTATTTCTTCAATGAAGGCATAGCCATCAGACTGTAGGCTGTTAAAGGACAGTGAGTGATTTAGCTGTGGAATTGTAGGCTGTGGAAGGACAGTAAATTTAGTAGGCTATTAACTTGCATTGGAGCCGGATAGATACTGAGCTGATTCGAACGCTCTCTACACTTTTATATTCTAGTGGTGTTACGTGGAGGGTTATGTTAATTGGGGGGACAATCTACGTTTATAATCTCCCGTTTCTGGCCCTCCCAAAAAATCCTGAACAGAGAAATGATGAAATACAGTCTAACGGTCTAACTCTACAATACAATACTACATAGTTAACAGTGTTTTCACGTTTAATGGAATTGATTTCAAAAATATATAAAGTATGTCTTCGTATTTGCTTTAAGCAATCTTTAAAGGTATAGTCTGCGATTGTAAGATAGTACACATTTTATAAATATCTTGTCGCTTACCGTTCTCTATTCACGCTGAAAAAAGAATACGGTGCTTCTACACAGTCCTGGCTACGTAAATAGAAACCTCAAAAAAGTGGTGCACACAAAAAAAATGCCCTAGGCTTCACAATGCATTTCAATGTCTGGGGCGAAGCTTTTGAATAATTTTTTTTTATGAGCTACAAAGTTAGCAAGCGTTCTCGAGAATGACTAACCCTACCTTTAATAGATGGGGCTTTTAAAGTGTCTGAGCCATGACCATCCAAAAAGTGATTGATAGTTTTGCACAAGCTATGAATCACTCTTTATATAAACATATATCCTTTAAAAAAAATGTATATTCTAAAAAGCATGCCCACTATAAAAACTATATTTATAAAAAAAATGTAAAAGATCCCCCCACCCCCATCCCCTCCTCTCCCAAAAAAAACCCATCCTGTGACTCATTTGGGGGTCACAAATGTGTTTTTGGGTATTCTAAAACCTTTCCCCTCCCCCCAAATATCCTGGTGTTTTCACATTTTAAGTCTTGGCAGGCCCCTCTGGAACTGTACTGGCTAAAGGCTTGACAGGTGGAGCCTCCATCAGACTGCTGTGTGCCTGTTGTAAGTGCTTATAGACCATAACAAGAGGCATAGCTCCACACCGCTACCCTGTCTGTCTGAAGCCCATGAAAGAGCACCGACTGAACCCTGAGTGCCCTGCCATGGCTGTCAAGACAAAGAGCTGCCGACATGTTTATTAGCCGATTGATCTCCGGTTAGGGCTTCGGCTGAGTCTAAAAAGATCGGACAAAGCTCTCTGTGACACAAGTTTGTCTGTCATAACCCCTCGTAGATCTTGAGGTTTAATTAAGATCCTTATTGAAAAATGTGCCTTTTTTCTCCTTGTCAAAGGCAAGCAAATGCCTGGCATGCCTCTTTGTATGAACGAGCCCTCTGCTGTCAAGTGTCGGCTAGCAGCTGTGTTGAAAAGTATTCAGATATAAGCTCAAGTGATTTGACCTTAAGTGGCCTTCAGCTAATTGCTGTGCATGTTCCGGCTGCAAGCAGCATGCAGTCCGTCTACTGAGTCACTAGCATTATGCCCTATAGCCTGTGTCTTCTTCCTCCAGATGCCCCTCTCCTGTCCTCCATGAGCACACAGGGGATATGCAGGGGGGAGACGGGGACAGCCACAGAGAGCCCACCCTGGAGAGGACCAGGTCTGCAGGTGGGTTCTTAGTCAACTGAGATATTTGATCAGTCTGTATTAAATTAATGAAAACATAACTCTTTTCGATTAAAAGTTGGGCCACTTGAACACAAAGCATATGCTGTGAAGTCTTTACCCTGTAGACGTATTCGGTATGTTGCTCCTGTCGTGATTTACCCCTAGTCTTTACCATGTAGACGTATTCGGTATGTGTCTCCTGTCGTGAATAACCCGTGTGCTACCCACAGAGGCAAAATGGTACATTCCGTCCACAAAGATCCTGAACTCTCTCAAGCAGCGGGAGGGGGGCAAAGACTCACCCAACAAGCTGTCCAGGGTGAGTGTGTGAGTGCAAGCGTGTTCTCATGTCGAGCGGTGATGTCCGCGATGAGCCTGCCACATAGATGTGTATGGGAGGGTGTCTGTAACAGGTCTTAGGCAAGATCTAAAGGTATGGCACTATGAAGGTGTTGAAGGTAGGGGTGCGTGTGTTTGTGTGTTTGTGTGCTGATTGAACTGGGTATTGAGTGCCCCCTACTGCTCCGAGAGGCTGTTCTCTCTCTCCTGTCAGACCTGGTTCACCTCACATTAATGCACAAAGAGGAATAAGGTCAGGTCGGCCTTGTGGGCGGGCTCTGTTACCGTTGGCAGCAGTGTCCGACTGTGTCCCTCCCCCTCACTCTAAACCACCACTTTCCTTTAATCTCTGCTATCGGTTTCATTGAACTGGCCCTTGTGCATGTCACCACATCTGGTAGATTCTAGGAAGTTGAACGGTATTAAGTGCCTCAGTCTCTCCTTTCCCTGACTCCATGCCCACCCCGCTCTATTTTCCGTTTCCTTTTCCCCTTAAAAACCAACTCCGTCGCTCTCTTTCCTTTCTGCAGATGCGCTGGGGGCTGGTACATACCGCTAACAGCCTCTTGTGGTGCTTTTAGCCTGTGTCGCATTAACCCAGTGCAGTAGATGCAAATGTAAACCATTTGCCCTTTCTCCAAATCAGACTAGCTGTTTTGAATGTATTGTGACTGAAACGCCATAAGGATTTAGCAGATATGCTACCTCCATGGTACCATAAAGTAAATGCATTTATATTACTTGCCTGCCCTATCCTAATACATTGAATACCTAACGCGAGTTGCTAACGCATGTTGCGCTGTTAGCGTAGCATATCATAGCGTAGCATAGCTTAGCACTGTATGTGTAATTCTCACTCTCCCTCCTCCAGCAGACGGGAGATAAGAACTCCAGCCATTCCAGCAGCAACACCCTGTCCAGCAACGCATCCAGCAACAGCGACGAGAAGCACTTTGGCTCGGGGGACCTGATGGACCCTGAGATGTTGGGTCTCACCTACATCAAGGGAGCGTCCACGGACAGCGGCATCGACACCAACCCCTGTGTGCCCCCCGGGGCCCGCGTACTGCAGCAGAGCAGGACGGGCGAGCACGGACACCCCTGGGCCTCCGAGCTCCACGAAGATGGCCCGTCAGAGGAGGATCATGGGAAGCTGTACCTGCCGCAAGGTTACACCTCAGGCATCATGGCTGGTCACGTGACGGAGGGCAGCATGGGAGACCTGAGCGAGATCTCCTCTCATTCCAGGTACAGTCAAAGGAAACATATTGGATGTATTTATAACCTGTGTTTGTTTTGGCATAACCTTAAGATGGGCTGTGTTTCAGCTTGTTTCTCCTTTGCGTGTCTGCTAAGTTGTTTGTTTGTTGTTGACCTTTAACTAAGACAACGGCCGGTTTAATAATCTATTCAGTCAGTAATGTGTTCAGTGGGTCCAGTTTGTCCTGGTATTGATGAGCACTACTCTATGAGCAGAATTCTCCTGTAAACAGCTTGAGATTCACAGCTACAGTACCATGCTACCCTATATCAACATATTGGCCTGCTGTGTGTTCGGCTGTGCATACTGTACATACACACACAGAGAGACTAAAGGTATACTGTATGGTGTATATGTTCAGGGGTATGTAACCCCCACACCCCACCGGGCTGGGGCCTTGCTGAGAGGCAGGAGAGGTGTGGGAGATGGGCTTGGCCCCAGAGTCATGTATCGGCTCTGTTTTATTGTCTCTCTAGTGCAAGACTGTTGGCCCCTGTCCTTCCAGTTTAGTGACTTGTTTGGCGGGGTGTCAGAAGTGTCTGCAGCAGAGTATAAGTGGGAAGATTGTCCGTGTCATCATTTTGACCACCTCCTAGTTTGGAGTGAAGTGTCAGCTGCGCCCAGGCTTTCCCTAGACAAACTAGAAACAGCAGGATGGCATGATGCAGGGTGTGGCCCAGATGGACATGAATATGTAAATGTAAGTGCTGTGCCCTGAAGCTGATGGCACCTCTGATGTCTGAGGGCATCACAGCACAGTGGTTTACGTTTTACAGCGCCCAGGCTAATGCTTGAAAGTACACAATCCAAATGTGGGTCTCTTTGTTGAATCTTTGTCAAACTGTGCAGTTTGCATGTAAATGCGTAATTGGCAGGAAAGATGAAAGACCACCAAAGGCCCACGCCCTCGTAATGGCAATGACATGAATCAAATAGTGCTCTGCCACTCTTGAGGACTTCCTATAAGTGGAAGTGACAGGCGGAACAAAGACAGCCTGAGTGCTCTTGGCTTGATTATAAGAGAGCTTATTTTCCTGACTAACAAATGTGCTTTATACTGTACACAGTAAGAGCGTAATGGCAGTGTTTTATTTATTGCTTTAATTGCTTCAAATGTTTTCAAAAGCTTTACATTTCTTTGATACCAATGCGGACTGCCACAGGTTGTAACTTAATTTTCATTCATTGCATTTTATAAAATAAAAAAACCTTTAACAATGAAGCATCAAAATGTCAACACCTGTCATCAATCCTGATTAGGTAAACACGTTTCACTGAGATTTAAGAATCAAACTACTTCCATTAGCACATAAATAATATGTTTGGAGTTGTCCACGGGGTGGTAATTCATTTGATTTTTGATTGCATTTGGCATTTTATTAATAATCCACAAAGTGTGAGCTTTTCAGTGGTCAAGAAACAGCCTGGCGTCTGTTTGACTGCTTTGATGCCAAACTATTCTCTTGGCAGGAAACCCAGGAGGCGTGGCGTTCATTTTGTTTGTGCTGCTGTGTTTGCTGTTGCTTCTCCTGGGTTACATCAATTTGCTTTATTCCCGCTGTGTGGCCAGTGGCTCGCACCACTCGGACAGTCCGCTGGCACGTGGAGCCAGGTACTGTGTGTCAGCTGACTTCTCCAAGGTCTACACCATCCCCCAGACCAACGGCTCAGGGCTGGGCCTGGGGCCGGGGCCAGGGCCCAGCTCAGAGGCCTGCGGACAGACACAGCCACAGCCAAGCCTCCAGCACGCAATGGGCATGAAAACGACAGATGATGCTCATGGCATTGAGGAACCGCCTAATATTTCAGTGTGTGGGTGAGTGTGGGTGAGTGTGGGTGAGTGTGGGTGGGTGTTGGTGGGTGTTGGTGGGTGTCGGTGAGTGTGTGTCGGTGTGTCTGTGACAGTAGGCCTGTGTGCATGTGAGAACTTTACTCTCATGCCACAAAGGCGTGGAAGAAATAGCTAGTTGAAGGAATAAATCAAATGAAGCGATAGTAATCATGGAAAGGTAGATTACACATTTCCTAAGTATGGCCTCTAGACTTCTCTTTTCACATTCCTGCCGGCGCGTGTTTTCCTTGTAGACCTGCATTCCCCTGATAGCAGTGTACCGTCCTTTCCTCAAGGCGCATAGACTGGCAATGATTGAGACCGACAACCACCGAAGGAATAAGATCAACGTAGCTGTAGACATAATACACTTGCCACATGTCACTTTGGCTTATCGATTGCTGCCGTGATGCTAGGTCCCCTTTGCCGACATTTCCCAGGAGGCCACGCTTGGAGCCTCCGCTACATCGGCATCTGTTCAGGGAACCAAGCAGGCATCGCACGCTAGCATCATGTAGCGCAAAGAGCGCTGATGGAATATTACCGAGGAATATAAGGAGGCATGCAGTAGCCCAGCCAGGGGGGTATGGTACTCTCCACAGACTTATAACAGTGACGAGTGACTGTGCCTGTCGGGTGATTAAAAGGTTTGCTGTAGAGAACAGAGACCCATTGACGGAGAGAGAGAAACAGAGATTGGATGCCGTGAGTTTGTGTGTGTGTGTGTGCTCGTTTGAAGGTGTCTGCGTGTGATATCTGTTTTAGTAGAGAGAGAGAGAGAGAGAGATTGGGGGGTGGGGGGTGGTAGGAGAAGGTTCCTGCCTGCTCATGGCTCCCCAGTAATCAAATTTTGGCTGTGAAATTTGCCACTTAAGGGCTGTGTGATTGATAGCCTGCACTGAAGTCATCTTCTGCAGACCGATGAAAAAGCTCCGTAATTCATTTTCTCTCCCTGGTGTTTGTTTTATACGTTCCTTTTGCTTTTATTTCATCTCGCACGAAGATGCTCTCATGATAAATGACCTAATATTGCTCACAGATATTGTTCTAATGTAATGAAGTTTTCGTCTCGCTCAATACTAAGAACTTTTTCTCATTTGCTCTAACAGTGTGCATAATGCTAACCATGTAACAAATGCTCTTAACCTTGGGCTGTTTCTTTTCCATTTTGCTTCTAATTCGTCTTCCAGAGGAGCAGAGGGCTTGTTAGTCTTCCTGCTTAAAATGCTGTCTGAGCGATCCAGGTACACAGTGTAAACCCCCCCCCCCCTCCCCCCCCGCCAACCTATCCTAGTGCCTCCTTCCAGTCAGACCACCGCCTAGCCCTTCTCCATCTCAGCACAGTATTCATACTGACCCTGCCGTGTGGCATCATGCTGGGGTTAGTGAGGGGTGGGGGCTCCCTGCTGTGTGTCATTTGTTGTTATGACCCATAGACCCCCGGTGCTGTTGACCTTTTCCCCGCTATGTTGAGAGAGAGAGATATGCTATAGACATACACCAAAGTTTTACCATATTATTCAAAGTGGTCAGATTAGTCTGTGTCATATGTATTCCTTTTACCAAACATGGTTTTACAATAAGCTTCCTTGCAATTTCCATTTGCTGATCCCCTAGTGGTTATACTGCAGATGTTTCTATTGGTTACATGTGGAAATAGCACAGCTGGAGCAAGATTATTTACACATTTAAAAATACATTTCACAAAAGAAAACTTGATTAAACTGTCGTAGCTAAGTTATATTTGTTTAAAATAATGCAATGATGCCATTTAGTTTGTTTTTGGTTCATCATTTTCAAAGCTTGCTTGTATAGTGATGTTGACAGTTGACGTTGTTGCCTGAGCCCATACAGTAACGCAATAGGATATTTTTGAAAAGGTTATGGTATGCATGAAAAGTTGAGCTGCTTTGAGAGATATGCAATTTCTTATCATTCTAAATCAGTTCAAACTAGTCTTTATATTCTTGCATATCTTTTTAACATGTTTATCAAATTTTTATTCGGGGTCCAAAATCATCCCCAAAACAACATGTTCTCATTCCCAAGATTTCGGTCATTGACTGTTACGGCAAGTCTACTGTTGCCACCACCGGTTTATTTTTAGCTATATTAGCTCCTGGTTGTAGATAAATAATCAATATACAATCGAGACATGATTAAATGTACTTACCTGAAATCATACAAATAAATAGTTTCAGTTATATTTTGGTATAGGCTATGTGTAGCCTATGATTTCAAGTAATTACATTTAAATTTTACATCACTGACCACCTCAACATCTTTAGTGTTTCTGACCCGGCCATCTACGTTAGCTCAGTCAGGCAGCCACACTATACTGTACGTACTGCGTTTCCTATCGCAGTCGATGTAGTCGAGGCTTGGTTGCCATGGCTCCAGCAGAGGATGAATACGCTAGTCTCTAGGCGGGTGTCTTTAGCTAAGCATGGCAGCCAGGCTGTGCTACTATCTGGCTGTCTCGTTGGTGTGTCTCCCTGCGGTCTCTCTAACAGCTCCCGCATGTCTCTGTTATGGCCCGAGCCTTGTTTCGCCTCTGTCTCCGCTGCGTGTCCCACACCCTCGTTTGCCTTTCTCCCAATCTCTTACAGAGTAGTCGGCTGGCCTGCCTAACAGTCTCCCTAACCATGTGTCATCTGGGCTTGGAGGGAGGGAGGGGAGTCAGATGTGCTCCCTCCTTTGCCCCCTTCCTGACCACCTGACCTCAACATCACCCTTGCTAAAGCATCATCTTAGGTGGGGGCGGCGGGGGGAGGGGAGGAACCCCGTCCTCGGGAGGGCTGGTGACTGACACTGGCGTTCCTGTCCAAACATCCTGAGCTACCTCTGAACCCACTCGGCTCTGTTTGTCCCCTGCAGGCAGCTGTACGCGCAGGAGGCTGCAGAGGGGGATGCCAAGTCGCTGCAGGGACTGTCCAAAGAAGAATACCGTGAGACGATGCTCCCAGACGCCCCCCCGGGTGAAGACAGGAGAAAGGTGAGGCCCTGTTGCTGTCACCTATAGTCATTAGCTAAACCCTCCAATTAGCTAGTGGCTGTGAAGGATGGCCTGGTGGTACACACACACACACGTCAGTACTAATAGCAGTGTGAAATAATAATAGGTTACGGTTGCTAATACCCCCGCTATCTTTTGGAGCTACGGAGTGTGGCTCCAGAGAAATCATCTGAATGCTGCCAGAACAGCTCTATTATAACTGAGGTACGTTTAGGACAAACATCTGCATGTGATAGGGCAGAGTTGCCCTGGAAACCACAGCTCATATAGTCTGGGCTCTTCCCAACACTATGTGGCTGGGAGAGTGTGTCCTGCAAGGCCACAGCCTTGTTTGCTTAATCTCATTCATGACGTGGGTCTGAGTTGGCTCACCGGGACGTCATGGATTAAAGGCAGGAAGACGCCATGTTTGATGTCCCTGAGTTCCTGCAGACTCGATTAATTGCATCTGCAGTCCCCCCTCCCCCCCCGCCTCTCATGCTGTCCCCCGCCCCACATCCATTATCTACCAGGAAGGAACCCTGGAGACATATAAATGGGTTATTTTTGGATGCGGCTCAAGTCTAACACAAATGCATTACATCCCTGGGGAAGAGAAAGAGAGAGCGAGGCTTGGCTCCTGGCATGAGATGGCCTCGTCCCCCAGATAGGACCGCTCACTGAGACTGTTGGGTACACACTTTATTATTCCTCCTCGCTGCTGTGCAGCTGGGCTTACATAAAGTGTCGTGTTTTTAAATAACAGAGCAGGCAGCCTCAGCTCCCGTCTGAAATGGTCTGTAGTATCATCCCCGCGCTAGTTACTTCTCCTCATTTGATTCCATTCCATGTACCCCGTAGGGAAATAAGAGCCTGTAATCAGCACAGAGGCACTGCATGTTGAATGCGAGCAGCACTAACAGTTCTAGTCAATGTTATAATCTCACGTCCCACCGCCTGATTCAGCAGGGTGATGTAGTGTGTGGAAAAGCCATCTGGGAAAGGTACAGTATGCATTACAGTGGGCACGTCACCGGAGAGCTGCCCCCGGGCGCGCACGTGACCCCAATGAGCGCGCACGGCCCTTTGCCGCCACACTCCCACTGGGACTACTCTGTTCTTAATCATCAACTGGCATGGTGAAAGAGTCAAATTACAAATAATGATAGCACTGAAAATATTGTTTTATTTATCCCTAATTCAATATGATCTGACATGTTTAATCTCTTAGAAAATGAGGGAATATAGGTTAATGCTTGTGGCACTGCCAGCCGCGGTGTGTGTGCGTGTGTGTGTACGTGCGTGCGTGTACAGGTGCAGAAAGAGGCAAGCCGTCCATAGAGACGGCACTTTCAAAGACAGACGGGCTATTGTGTCGTTGACGCAGAGGAAAGGCCGTTCACTGTTTATTTTTGCCGTACTGTTTCCTTCGACTGCATCTCCCGTGGGAAGCAGGGGTCAGGGTAGAAGGCAAATGAATGGGAGCTTGTTTTACACATCCACCTGTTGTACGTCAAAGAGACTCCGTATGTTGGCTAAGAAGTCTTGAAATAAGGACATGGGCCAGGTGGCTGAGGCGCGAGAAGCTCTTATCTTAACATGTTAAAGGCTCTGCCGTGTTGTCGACTAGCATTAGAATATATTACAGCCCAAGAAGACCCGAGAAGGGCTGACAGCTGTGGTGGATTTGGACAGATTTAGACACACTTCGCGTGTATGGGCAGATAACGCTGCAGGTTTGATTAATAGAGTTTTCCAGGAGGAAAGTGCACATCGGCTTTATTCAGGCCGAGTCAGCTCACTGCGATGTGTGTGGAGAGACCAGCGCTCTGCTGTAGATATAATAGAGATTGCTTTTGAAAAACAGCAAGCCCTATTGCAGATGCTTTTATTTGCCGGGGCTCAATCTGGGAGCAGTAAATCTGCGTGCTATTTTTTGCTTCAGATGAGTGAGTGGCAAATCCAGTTTAAACTTGTTTTGATGGGAGTAGTGCGCATGGGGTTTTATCTTATAAAGACAGATGAGCAATAAGGGACAGCAACTCTATCTGAAGTCCAAACCCCTAAAGCTCACTTCAGAGGATCTATCTATCATGCAGCTTGCTATATTCCAACAGGTATCTGCTTTAAATATGTAAGCAATTGAGCCAAATTCTCTCACCGTACCAGCTTCTGTCATTGTTTAGGTTACAGCTGGGGAACCAAAGACAAACATTCACTGATCTCTTGGCTCGCTGTGCATATTATTTATGGCTATAGTTCTGATGCTACAGTGCAGTATGCCACCAATATTTGTGTAGGCTCTTAAAGAGACAAAGATAGATGGTCTTGTGTTCCTGCATATTCTAACTGTGTAGTGCTCTGTTTAAACCGACCTGGTGGTGGAAGTGTTACTCCTGTCCAGTGCTACTTTGTGGTGTGCATTCTTTCAGGACAGTAATGTGTATAAAGCCTCAATGCGTTCATCTACAGCTGAGTGAATGCACACAGCAGTGTGAATATAGATGTGGAATATATTTAAATCCAGGGACTCTGCTCCCACTGGAGCATATGCATTACTCTTTTCCTGTGCTGAACCAATCAAAAGGCAACATATGCTTTATAGAAAACATATGCTTGTTATTACATGTTGATGGGATGATTATACTCCCCTGCATTAGTCATACTGTATAAGCTACTGTACTGTAAGTAATTCTGCAATAGATCTAACATTAACCTTGAGGGTACTATAGCTCTCATCTGTTTTTGTGTGTGTGTGTGTGTATTAAGGCTCTGTCTTCTCTGACCTCCAATCATTATAATTGACCCCTACATGATAGCATAACAGTGGGATAGATGATGTTGAGCAACTGTTATCATTCTCCTCCTTACCTCTGTCAGTGTAAATGAACTGTAAAAGAGTAAATATATGACTCTACTTTATCACAGTATTCCAGGGCATTGCTCACTGTAGCTAAAAGCTGCTAAACAGCCAAGTTAACTTCCGGGAACTATATTGAGGCTCCGTTGCTGTTGAAAAATGGTCCATGGAGTGAACGGAGATGGCGCGACTCTCTCTTTACATGGCTCTGGTTCAAGTGACTCAACAGATTTTATTTCCTGACTGCATGATAAATGGAAGCATAGGCACATTTAGACAAACATGGATGTATTGGATACAAAATAGCTGCCCTGCACTAACGTAAAAACGACAACAACAAGCTAGTGTAATGTTTCTGTTGCTTGGTAACAGTTCAGTCAGGTAATTGCGGCACAGAACCAGAGAGAATGTTGATAGAAGTTTATAAATATTATTGCGGGACTATTTGTGTTGGCGGAGACAGATGATTTGTATGACTATTATTAATCAATAAAAGGCATGTGTCGAACTGTTATGAAAGCAATAACACACTCGAGGTTGTGCGGCCTCGTACCTACGACCAACTCACAGCCGTGCTGATATCCAAACTCTGGAGTTAATCCCTCTCGCGCTTAAATATGATGTCTGCATCCTGTATGCTCCAACATTTTTTTACCATTGTATAACATTATATTTCCTTTACTTACACTTATGAAATGTGTGAAGACACCCATTTGTGTTTAGCAAGTAGAAATTGTTCCCTTTCTTCTAGTATTCAGGTCGTCAAGTGCACAATTGTCTTGGGCCTTTGTCGCCATATTTTGTGCTTCATGATGCATCACACGTCCTCAATCTGCAACAGGTCAGGGCTGCAGAGAGGCTAATCTAGCAGTCCCACTCTTTAGACTAGCACCTAATGTGTATGTGCTATATGCATTGTGTTACTGGAAAATACAGGCCTGTCTGGAAAAGACATCTGAAGAAATCTGGACGGCGGCATGTTGCTCCAAAATGTCAACTCCTTTTGCATTAATGGTGCACTCACTCAAGTTACCTATGCCATCGAAACTGACCCCTTTCTCGTGACAGGCCTGCTTTTGGACCCAATGCTGATCAGTTAGGATAGTGCTTTTCCTCCTGATGACTTAGACTTGACTGCTGTTTATTCTAGAAACTATTTACAATGCTGACTTCTCAGACCACAAAGCACACTTCCACTGTGCCACTGTCCACCTCAGATGAGATGAGGTGTACATTGCAAGTAGTAGAAGAAAACATCCATCATGTTCTCCAGGCTGAATATAAAGATGTATCCACCTTATTCCTGAGCGACCTTTACTGTTTATCACTTCCACTCGATGCTTAGGGAGAAACGATGAGCTCAGGTTTATTCTGTGCCATGGTTGGCTAGTTACAGTAAAAAATGCAAACTACTAATGCAAAAGGAGTCATTTCATGCTCCTTTTCACTTTTTGACACAGTTGCTTGACTTCTCAGAGCAATGTAGTTAACCATCTTAGGTGAAAATACCACTTAAATTATCTGGAATAGCACGGTCAAAACCACAACTCTCGAAAAAACTGTCAGATTTCAGTGACAAGCCACTGCCCACCCCGCCCTGACATCAACGTATCTGTGTAGATGTGAGGCTACAACTGCTTTACTGCTAGTACTCAAACGTGTTTTAAACAGTTTTATGCGTATTGAGCCATATATGGTTTACTTTCAGCAATGTTTTCAATGTAATAATATTGTGCATTAATTCCACCTTGCCGTCCAGACTACAGTAAAGCATACGGGAGGCAGAATGTCGTTTTTTGTTTTTTTTGTGTCAACCACATAAACACAGTAGCTATTCACACAGCCCTGTGAAAAAAAAGGGGTGGTACGTTTTGATAACCAGCCGTGTACAGTATCTACTAAGCACATTCTTTCATGTATGAAGGTTAAATTATACCATAGCACAACATCGCAGCCATCTTTGCCTGCTAAACAACCATGTACCCATAAGCACGTATTAATTAATGAATGAAGGGTTACATTGCACGAAACTGCAGCCGTTCTTGCCACTACAGTACAGGGTTATGATAGATAGGTGGCTAGCTGCTAGCAACAACACAAAGTGATATTCGGTTAAACAAGAAACGTTAAAGTTAAACAAAGACATATTCTATCTTTATTATCATGGACGTAACGTTAAATGTTTTGTATGATATGACCGATCACTGACCCAAATAAAAGCATTATCACTCACGGTACCAAAAACGGCAATCCGTTTCCGGTAGGGGATACAATTTCGGTATGCCACGCGAGTGGGTCTTTATTAATGAGCTATGTTTAGGTTAAGTAAATCAATACAACATTATTTAAGCAGCCTATTTCTAATCCGTTTACTGTTTCTGAACAATAGCCTTAATTAATCAGATGTAGTTATTGATGTGAACAGTGCATCACTCTTGATATGCCTGTCCTGCAGACTAGTTGTTTATGCTATGGTGGTCTACCAGTTACTGTATCAAAAATTAGATTTACAGATTTGGTCATCTGCAAATGTTGAACATTAAACTTGTACTTTCGGTTTGTGTACTGGTGATCAGTTTCTTGCCATGTACATAGCTGGCCATATTCACATAGGGGCGTTACCAAACAAAATGTGCAGTAATTATGCAACATACTGTATGCACGTTTCACTCATTCGCCTGTTTCTCCGCTTCTCTCCCTTCTTTAGCCAATACAGACCAGGAAGCTATCAGTCCACTTTGAAAGGCTTACTACTCCTCCATGTCACATCGACATTGCTAATTCCAAAAACAACTAGAAATACTTGGTTTTCATGGAATGGGTCCTTTAAAAAATATAAAACAAAAACTGTTAAATCAATGTACTGTACCACTGCTAATATAGGCTAATGGCTATTTGCCAACTGGAAACGACGAACAGGAACCGTTATTAATGCGCTATGAATCATGGGAAATATCTCCAATCAGGAATAAGGTAGATGGTATTTTCCGGGGTCCCTTTAAACAAGTTCCCCTTCAGTCATCGATGTTCTTCCTCTGCCTCCGCCCCCACAGACGTCGGCAGCTGGTAGCTCGTCACCGCGGCGCTCGCTGTACCGCACACTGTCGGACGAGAGCGTGTGCAGCAACCGCAAGGGCTCCTACGGCAGCTCCCACAGCTCCCTGCTGGACCAGGCGGTGCCCAACGACATCCTGTTCAGCAGCACCCAGCCCTACCACAGCACCCTGCCACCCCGCATGGCCCACAGCCAGGGGCCATCCAACCTGAGGAGTAAGGGCAAGCACACACACAGCTACACACCCAAGCACACACACTAACACACAAACCTACACACATACACATCTACACACACCTAAATATGCACACCTAAACACATGCACACACATACATGCACTCACCTACACATGCACACCTACACACACACACACTTTAACACAGAGAGTACTGCTAGTTCCATTTAATATTCCGTACTTAAAGGTAGAGTCAGTGATTGCAAAACACTTTTTGTCAAATTCAGTAAATATGTACTATCCACTAGCTGTCTATTCTGTATGCACACTGAAACAATAATTTGTTGTCTCTACACAGCCCTGGCTCTCTAATGCCAGGATCAGACTACACTAGTTTTTTGTCTTGTTGCGATGGTCACAATGTCAGTTTAAACTAACGTTGTGCCAGAAATACTTACAACACTACACGTATGACACTCACCGATCACCACATGCTGTCGTTCACGACCTCGCACGAGATCATGTGTCATCTGGGAGGAGGGGTCAAGAAGATGTCAAAATGTTAAAGAGCCTATGACGTAATTGATTAATATTAGAACAGACTGACACATACTAGGTATCCCGTGGCTTAGCGGACTAGTTATGCGGTTTTTGTTTACTATTTAGTCTAATACACATTATTATAAACCTGTTTGCGAATATAGTAATGAAAAGACACTTTAAACTTTGTGGAGTATTTTGTGTGGAAATGCTCTTCTGTTTCATGTGTCCATCTGACAGCAGCAGTACCGTAGCATCCGTCCTGCCAACCTATTGGTTAACGTCAAGGAACATGTTGGCTCACATCGTAGGGGACTTCGTATTGGTTAACGTCAAGGAACATGTTGGCTCACGTCGTAGGGGACGTCAAACTAGAAACGAGAAAATACAAACAAATTGCAACATGCTAGTCTTTTCGTCGTCCCCGGACGCCACGTAGCCTATTTTAGATTATGTCACACTACACGGTGTAATAGCGCCTGTCGTCGCTCTCGACGAGCCAAGATATGTCCCGACGCTGGAAATGTATTGGTCACGACCAAACCGGGTTAAAATCGACCTGAAATCGTGTAGACTGAACCCGGCATGAATGGGAACACAAACAACACCACACAAAAATACCCTAGCCATGGCAATGCATTTTCAATGTGGGGGCGGAGATTCTGAGGGAGCACCCTATGGCATTGAAGGGAGGTTTCTTTCCACCAAATTACTGACTCCACCTTTAATTATAGAGTAGGGTGGGCAACTGAGCCCATTGCTGGGGATTGAACCCAGAACTGTCACCTGGAAGAGCCCGTTGACCAGACTAGCTGCCCTCCAGCACTACATGAGATGTATTGAGCCTTAAAACCATGTCGTTGACCACAGTCACAAGGCTGTTGCACCAAGCAGCGTACAGATGTCACCCTTAGAGAAAACCAAAGCCCACTTCAAACGGTACTTAATTTCAGAGGGGCTGATGTTGGATTTCTCTGCATGTTGCTTTAGGATTATCATGCCTGTCCTCTGGCACCAGATAACAGCCAGGATATAGATACTTATTTGAAGAGCCACTCGTGTCCCGCCGATGCCATTAGCACAACTCGCGCCTCTCCCCAATGTAGCTGGCTAATTGGAAAGTGGGTGACGCATCGTGGGGCTTTGCAAAGGCTGCCGCTAGCCCGTCTGTGTTCAGCAGACACCTGTCACGCCAGGCTAGCGTTCTCTGTCAATATGCATTAGCAAGATGTGTCCCCTCATGCCCCCTTCATCACCTGCCTGCTGCTGGCCCTTTAAGGGTCTTTGACGTTAAAGTACCTTGTTCTCCATCAGGAGTGTCTGTCATACATAATGCCCCATTCACTCATTAGACTCTCTCTCTCTCTCTCTCTCTCTCTCTCTCTCTCTCTCTCTCTCTCTCTCTCTCTCTCTCTCTCTCTCTCTC
>JAODLL010037814.1:4991-21711 GCA_026546735.1 Forbesichthys agassizii
GGGTCCCTTGCTGGTGCCCTCCTGCTGAGTCCCCTGCTGGGCCCCTCTGCTGGGCCCCCTGCTGAGTCCCCTGCTGGTGCCCCCTGCTGGGGCCCTCCTGCTGAGTCCCCTGCTGGTGCCCCCTTGCTGGGTCCCCTGCTGGGTACCCTGCTGGTGCCCCCCTGCTGGTGCCCCCCTGCTGAGTCCCCTGCTGGTGCCCCCCTGCTGGTGCCCTCCTGCTGAGTCCCTTGCTGGGTCCCCTGCTGGGTCCCTTGCTGGTGCCCTCCTGCTGAGTCCCCTGCTGGGCCCCTCTGCTGGGCCCCCTGCTGAGTCCCCTGCTGGGCTCCCTGCTGGTGCCCCCCTGCTGGTGTCCCCTGCTGGTCCGGCTGCTCGCGTCGTCGTCTCTGCTTTGACCGCCTGAGTGGTCGGGTCCTCGTCTCTCTTTCCTGGGTGAAAACAATCATGGCAACTAACTTGTTGTTTAAATTAAAAAATGTATAGGCCTATACTATTTTTAAGAGATAGCAAATAATTCACATACCGGTGAAGAAGGGCGTCTGCTGAAACAGGCTATGAAGAGGCAACAGCTGACAGCGGGTAGGTAGGTGGGTAGGTCTATAAAATAGGAAATACGCTGCATATATTACATTTAGAAACACAACATGTGCGAAGCAAGCTCAAAAGTAAACTGTAAACTAAAGTCTGAAATGTTTTATTTGTTTACTACCATTTACCTTCAAGGCAGTAGGCACATCTAAAGGTTCCTCTGCAGGACTGTCCAGTGCTCCAAAGACAGGTCCACTCTCCTCTTTGAGATTAAGAAAATATACTGTAAAGTGGGCACACAAATATGTTGTAGGCTACCCTTAATAAATCTAAGCAGTAGCGACCGCTATTACCTGAGGTTGGAACAAACACTTGTATAAATGAAAGTTCCTGCAGTAGGTGGTGTGTAGGAACCTGAAGATCTGCACTACTTCCTGAAACGTGAACAGGCCTGCATGGAATGAGGATCCCTGTGGTAGACATGGCAGAGGGGAAACATGGATTTACAGTCTAAACTAGTGCAATATTATACACCTAAGATAACACATTGTCTTGATGTCATGGTTCACCCACTCTGCCTGCATGGTGTAGCAGAAGACGACTGTACACCTCAAACCACTGCTTCATGTTGTCATCTTCTGAACCTATGGTGGGAGATTGAAATGTTTTTAAGATTTCAATGAGATGGTGATTGAGTCATCTATGTATTATTTAAGTTCTCTGTCCACATACAGTACAACATACCACAGTATCTCCCTCACTATTATTAATTAATTATTATTAAACCATTTAATTTATGTGAATTTCCCAACTGGAAGCATCTTAAGATGGAAGTGTTTACTTACCTATATTACCTTGATGAATGCACTTCGTGATGGAAAGAATCAAAGATGTTTGTGTTCTACTGAAGTTGCACTGTTCGCAGAATGACAGGACTTGGAAGTACAAGTCCTCCAGAACTGCCCTCTCTGGCTCAGGAAGGTTAGTAGGTCTACAGTTTTGGTAAATACAACCTCAGATGAACAACAACACATGATGCATTACACCATGTCATGATATATTTAACAATCAGAAAGCCAAAATGAAGAAGCAATGTGTGAAATACTAAGTAAACCTTATGATTCAATAGCTTGTACAACCACCTTTAGCATAAAAAAATAAAGGGTATTTGATTAGCAGCATCTGGCTGCTACTTAGCATTTTAATTCCTCTCGAATAAGTAAAGGTGTACTTAATTTTTCCACACATGGCCTTTTTATTTTGGCTATATGTTTGTTAAAAAAATCATGACACAGTCTAATGTGTCGTGTTGTTCATCTAAGGTTGTATTTACCAAATGTTTAGACCTGCTTAAGAACAGATTATTGTTATGTGCTGACATGCAAAACCATAGAATTCAAAGAGGGTGTACTTTCTTTTTCACATTACTGTACGTTGTGTTTTAAAAGTCATAAGCTAGGGGGGTCTTGCAATACAAAAATTGAGATTGGGAGTAGGTTAGTATTAGCAATCTACTCTACTGTAGAAATGTGCATACCTTGCTATGGATACCATTACGGTACTGTGGGTTACTCACCTGAGAACATGAGAATGCATGGTTATCCCATGCATTGCGGACCTGGCCCCAGAAAACCTGGCCCCAGACATTTTGGGGCCCTAGGCAAGAAAAACATAAAATGTTTAAGTAGTGTACAACATTTTTTTATTTAATTCACTTCAATTTTAGGCCTAAATAATTTAAAAAAAGTATTTTGTCATATAATTTAAATTGTGCTATAAATAATTATATTGTTTAAAATAAACTGAAATTGGCAGTCAAAGCAGGGTCTTTAGATCAAATCCTTGAATTCGGTGTCATTCATAGCTTCTACCATCTCTCTTGTAGGGAAGGTGAAGTCTGTATTCTGTTGCTCTTCTGACCAAGTCAGTTCTAATTGAGCTTAACAACACAGGTGGCCAGTTATTTGGATCGAGTAAATTAATATTAGGCTACGGTTAAGAACTGATCAGTCTGGGTCTTCATTAGCAATGGACTGCTTAGGTCTACAGCTAGAGTGATTCTGTGTTCCACTGTAATGATTATTTGGCACATGAACAAAAGGATCTAGAAGACAGTGTTGATTTAGTCCCACATGATATTGTGTCACTCCTCAACATTAGAATGAACAATTGTAGAGGGTGTATGTCTTCAATCACCTGCAGTGTATTCATCAGAGGGACCATGTTGTGTCCTCTGAATATCTGATCCATCCATATCTATTTTATACATATTTATTTTAAATCTCTTCGATCATCTGTTTGCACTTTTCAGATATGTTTCAGATATTTAGACGGTTTGCAATTAGGTAATGTTTGTTTTTAAATGTATACCTGACCTACTAAATGGCAAATACAACTATACAGGCATAATGGCAACATATACAGCTGGATTCATAAAATGTATTTATAATAATTAACTAGAGTACAGTAGGCTATAAGTCAATAACAACAGAAGCTATACTGTAGCCAGATTTTTGCATGGGTCGACATGATGACACACTTAGCAACAAATATTATCATCAGTGAAATAAATGAGGATTGTCACATAGCACCGCTATTGTGGGGAGACGTGTGCAGCTCAAATTATCAAACCGTTTTTAAAAAACGAATATGAAATTTATGTGTTGGGGGCCTTTTGATACCATTAGTATTTCTCGGGCCCAAGGCGACCCCCTTAGTTCCCTTGTACCACAAGCCAATCGGCAAACGATAACTTGTATTAACATAATCTGAGACATATTTCATTGCACAAGAGACAAGATCTGCTGTAGCCTACCTGGTAGCCACCTTCTTCATAGAACCCGTTCCTGCATTGATGCCCTTCATACCTATAACAGTGTCAATAGTGTTTGGCTTTGTAGTCACATACACAGACAGCAGCAATCATTCACAATGATTAACTGACAACTTCTAGCACAGGCAATGGTTTCCTACAAGATAATAGGAAATTCACTACAGTATGTAGTGTATGTTGTGCACTCGATTGGGTGGATTTGGTCCCCTTGCTAAGAGCTCAAGATAAATAACTGCAGTTCTTAATGTAAACATTCTCTATTTAATTATTGTAGCTATAGCCAGCTACCTGACCATTAGTATTTTAACCATTGAAATGAAGAGTTCAGATCAAAACTGGTCTAGTAGAGCAGACTAATATGACATGTTAGTATGCTAAAGACGTGCCTAGCCAGCTACGTTAAGTGAAAATGGTTTACAGTAGGTAGACCTAAAGAGATGTAACGTCCTGGCCCAATGGAAGAACCAGACACCGACATAGTTAATCACCTTTATTTCTTAACATACAGCTTTTGCTCACAAGAAGTTGAGGAGCGCAGGTTTGCTTAACCCCCCAAGTTTATCCCCAAGAGCCCACCCCCCTAGCCAACCGGCCACTCAACATGCCATCTAGCTGCAGGACGTCCCGCCTGCTCCCCTAACCCCTCCCAAGTCAGTACTGACCCTTATAACAAATAACTATTGCAGTTCTGAAGCCAGGGTCGCCGAAGAGATATAGTTTTATATCTTGAATATTATGATAGAAGTAAAATACTTAAGCATTTCTTTATTTCTGTGCATGTTACGCAAAAGCAGAAGCCTAATGTTAGAACTGACGCAATGAGAACACAGCTGGTTTACCGTAGGTGTAAATACAACTGGTATCTACCGGTAGTCAATTGTCAAATATGATGTATATCCATCATTGAACAAAACTGTTAAATCCCAATCGAGGGCAAAGCAATTGTTTGGGCACCCTATGTTTGTAATGGCGCACAAATAACTTATGTCTATAACCTCTCAATCGAGTGTAGACCTTCTACATCGAGAGGCGTGTCTTCTCCTTTCTCGTTCAACAGCCGAATGAACTAGATTGACTTGTTGCACGTATCCATGGAAACCATCAAGCCTATGGGTAGCGGTAGCCTGGCGAGATTCCGTTTAATTTCGCCGTGAGAATCAGTGTGGTAAGCTTATACTAGTAGGGGTTTGTGTATATTTTGGTCATTGTATTATTAAGTTTAAACAAAAAAACGGATTTGCATAAAAAACAGCTAATCACCTGTCTGCGTTGATGTTGATCAACGTAGCCTACTCGGGCTAGGTGGCCAGCCTGCAATTTAGCTTAGCTATCTTACTGTAGCTGAGAAAATGGTCAATGCGGTAGCTCAGTTATGTTAGCTAAACAAGGCAAGGTAATTAAAACTGAAATCTGGCAAATAAACACTTGTTTTCACTACATCACATGTTGGCCCTAAAGTAAAAAGAGACATGTTGGTTAATGATCTAAGCTTTATGCCACACATAAAAAAGGTAATGAAAGTATAATTCTTTCATATAAGAAATATAGCTAAAGTGCGATTTCTAAATAAAAAAGATGCAGGAAAGGTTATTCATGCTTTTGTATCAAGCCGACTTGACTACTGTAATTCACTATTCACAGGCCTCCCAAAAAAAGCCGTTAAGAGACTGCAGCTCATTCAAAACTCTGCAGCTCGGCTTTTGACAGGAGCAAGGAGGAGGGAACATATTACTCCGGTTTTGGCTGACTTGCACTGGTTGCCAGTAACATGCAGAATTGATTTCAAAGTCCTCCTCCTTATATATAAGGCCTTAAATGGGCTAGGACCATCCTACATTACTCAATCAATTGTCAGTTATGTACCTCCAGAACGCTGCGGTCATCTGACACTTGTTTATTGAAAGTCTCCTGTAATAGCAATAAGAAAATTGGGGATGCAGCCTTGATTAATTATGCCCCAAAGCTATGGAACACACTACCAACAGCAGTCAGAGAATCCAGCACAGTAAATACCTTAAAAAAACAACTTAAAAACGCATCTTTTAAAAATATCTTTTAGCTATCTTATTATGCTTAATTGTCTGCAATTGTTTTGGTTTGGTGTTATATATGTCATTTATGAGGGGTTCTTGGTCATTTGGGTCCAAACGTCTCGGACGAGAATGGACGGGGGCGCCTGCTGTTACTATGTGATGCTCCACACAGTGTCTGACCATCTCAGAAGCAAAAGTGGGTTGGGTGAGATTGGGGAACTCGGCCAGGAGGCGTGAAAACTCATTGGTGGAGTAGAAAGTGCTGGACAACTGAGATGAGCTGGAGCCCCTGAGCGAGCACAGGAGCGAACTAAAAGTCTCCACGTTGATGAGGCATCGATTTTTAAGGTCTACCAACAGACTATTGGCACACAGAAAATCTGCCCCCAGCAAGGCTGTGGACACTTTTGCCACCACAAAATTCCAGTTAAACTGCAGTCCGCCAAAACACACAGCCATACTGCGCTCTCCAAACGTCTGGATGGAGCTGCCGTTGGCAGCTTCCAGTGCAGGGCCACGCCTCCCTTGTTGAATGTCAAAGTCTGTTGCAGGTAGAAAGCTCACCTGTGCCCGTGTCACAAAGGAAACGGCGTCCGGAAACTGCATCCATCCAAAGTGCCCGCACGGCCGACGCCCATGGCAGTTAACGAGCGCCGGCCTGCCCGTTTCCCAACGCCTTGAAGCGGCAGGGTGGACGACACTTGGTAGCCTTTGCCCCAAAACGGGCATGATAGAAACAAAGGCCTTGGTTTTGGTGTTGTGCTGCAGCGACAACAGCCCCCTCTGGTGGTAATGAACCGGCGACGCAATGGTGCACCACTGCCTTGCAGTGATGTATGACAGAGAAATTATTATCCAAATATTCAAACAAGTTACTATAAATACCTGTGAATTATTTAGAACAATAGGTTGTTTGAAAACTAACACTTTTCATTTTAATAAGGTAATTGATCATTTCACCCACATACCTGCACAGCAGCTGTACACAATGAAAACACATTTGGTAGCTACTGGGGTCTATAATCTGCTTACAAATATAATGTAGATGTTTAATTCGGTTTCATTAGCCATTATCGTTCTTGAAAACAAATGTCTAAATCTATAATATACCCACATAAAGTTCACATAATAAAAGAGCCAACATTGGATTTACTATTTAAGAAAATTTAAGTTGCCACGACCGCTCCTCCCTGCCCTGTGCATTCCTCTCGGCTCTGCCCGTCTTCCAGGTGTTTTCCATTTGTAATCAGCCTTTGTTCATATAGTCTGTAGCTGCTCCCGAATACTCAGTATAGACTACCTTTGGTAAAGTACCTACTACCCAACCCTTAGTCTAGTACGTTCTATGAGTAAGCGAGCGAGTAGTAGGGACACAATTTGGATATACTCAACTGCCGTCTCACCTGTCCTTTATTGATATTTCCTGCGAAAACTCACCTCAATAGCGACATATTTTGGTAGCAAACGTTAATTAGTACATCGCCGCACCTTTGCTGCTTGGTCCCGTCAAGTTATATTTTATTTACCATTATTTCTCTTAGATTTTTTTCTGGATAGTGCCCAACTGACTTATGGGATAGCGTAGTGTGGAACGTTTGTACACTACGGAGGTAGTACGCCACTCGACTACTACCAACTGCCTACATACTACTAATTGTGACGTACTGCTTTTTGCTTACTATATAGTAGACAAGTACGGGTATTCGGATGCAGCCTAAGTGTTTTCTTTTTGTCCAGTGTTAGTACATTTAGTCTGTTGCCCTGTTCGCCCTGGCCTCCTGTGCCAGCATTTGGGTCTAAACCCATAGTCTTGACAGTAGCAAGGGGAGTCCATTTAATTATGGCCCTTGAATGAACTATAGGTTAAGGTCAAGGTTGGCACAATCATTTCCATAACTTCCTATAGAAAGAAGATGTCAGACAATTTATCTGTTAAATGCACTTTTTTCAGTTTTCATGTCAGAGCCCAACCAGCTGGGGAATTTGTTTTTTTACATATAACAATCTTTAAAACTAAACAAAATGTATTAACAATGGTGTGTTGTTTCTTTATGTTCATATAGCAGGCCATGTGATGATCAGTAGCCTACTTAGCTCAACTCCTCCCTGATTTGTAGCCTGACATTGTGGCGTTCAGTCCCCTACCTTTGGCTTTAATTGACCCTGTGTTCAAGATGGTGCGTTTGCGTGTCACAGGGTGGACCGACCAATACTGTGTATTGTGATTTGCAGTGTATTTTAGATTGTGGTGTATTGTGGGTTGCTGTGAATTGTAAACTGTGTGGTCTGGTGTATTAATGAATGTTTGTGGAGGCCTGTGACCAATTGGTTAATTAATCATGGACCTATGAGAGTGAGGCGGAGGAGGAGTTGAGTTAGAATGGGTCCAAAGTCTGAGAGAACGGGTGAATGGAAATTTGAGGGCTGAACCCAGTTGATTGGTGGACCTGGGGGACGTTGCAAGGGAAGGAGGATCCCCGGATCACCAGCTGTGCGAGTGCGAGGCGACCTTCTCCCCACACTGGGCTCGTAGTAAGGTTTCCTTCTGCGGTTCAGGCTAAGCGTGAGAAGCAACCATTGTGTGCTTGTGGGAGGGAGTGTACTCGGACCTTAGTGGTAGCTGGTTTGGAATTTCGACCCCCACCCTGCTGTCCTCAGTTGAATTACGCACGCGGTTCGTCCATGGGCGTTGTTACTTCCGATCCATACTGGCCCATTGCCTCCTTGTGCCCAGGTAGACGGCAAGCGGAGGTTGAGAGGCTGGACGTGTGGATGTGGGGATTGCCGACGTGGGACGAGGCACAATGGACTTGATTTGAGTTATTTCATGCTGTTGATTGTAGGCCGATGTATTCATAAAAAAATACTTTTGCAACTGTTTTTAGCCTTCGCCTCCCTTTTGGTAGCTTTCTTACTGCTCTTCCCCGAGTTAACGAATCTGCTATTTTGCCTTACCTCGAGTTCCTTGGGCTTGCAGTCTTACCCAGGTGGCGTAGTCGAACTGACTTTTATCACTGTCTGGGGGCTAGTGGACCGCGTTAAAGCGCCCCCCCACAACTCGAACCCCTGACACATGTTCAATGCACGCCGACGGCAGTGGACTGAACAGCATGGGTACAAATCAGGGAGAAGATGGGCTGTGATATTGGCTCTGTGGGTTGAACAGTGTTCACATGGCAACAACTAAGCAATCTTTTTGAGTTTTAACGCTTTATATTGTTTCAGCATTAAAGATGCAAGATGTTATAAGAACCAGCGTGGCTTTAGAAAGGCATTTCCACAATTTTTTCTCTGACAGGCACACAATTTTTGCAACCCTGTTACCAGTGTAACAAGGTAGGTTTCTGGATAACATTTACAATTCTATTGAAGCATGTTTTTCTGTTTTCTATATATGATTAATATATTTTTAATCTATTTATCCTTTTAATTCTGTAAAAATAAAGTGCAAACTCCATATTTCCCTGTGTGTTGTTACTTTTCATTGTAAACTAAAGACTTGAATTATTTTGATTTAAAAAAATAAAATATGACCAATTGGTGAGTAGCCTACTTTTCATTGTAACTTACTAATCAAGTAAGTAAGTAAGTAACATTGTTGTTATAGTAAGTATAATTGTAAAGTGTGTGTGTGTGTGTGTGTGTGTGTGTGTGTGTGTGTAAACTATTAACATGAAAAATTGAGTATCAGTGTTGTACTGAGTAAAAGGGTTGCACAAATAATGTGATTTAACACATTTAATGCAACATTTGAAATTGCGCTTACCAACTTTTATCAGAACACTTAATATTGCTGCATTATTTTTAAAGAAATAGTAACTTTGATACCTCGTTTATTTATATTCATATTTATGTTACATTTTTATTTTGTATTTAAAAAGCATGCACATGTCAATAGGCACACACATACTATACTTAATTATAAACATATATAGGCTATTGATATAGATCTTATTCAAAACGTATGAGATTTGCAACACAGTTTTGCAGTATTGTAACAGGGTTGCAGAGTTAGCCTAAAGGATGGAATAACTCAGGAGAGGGTTGCTAGCTAGGAAGCACATGTTGCATGTTAGCTACTGAAAAGAACATATTGTCCATAATGTAAACCTGAATGATATTCAAATATATTTTCTAACAATAATTCTGGTAAAAGGGTTGAATCCTTGAGGTTGACAAAAGCAGCCAAAAATTACATTACTATGGAAAATAAAGAAAATTAAACGAAGGTACTTACATTTGACCGGGCCATTGCCCAGAAAGGATCTTGGTTATCTAAGTTATGGAATGAGGATATAACTTAGGGAATGTACCTTTATTTGATAAGGGGGTCATGTCATGGTAACAGTGTTGCACATAAAATGTGGGACACAGGTTAATACTATGTTTTAATAAATAAAATGTGTTATTAAATGTACATAATTTACAAATATTAAAATGCATACAATTAAACACACACACAACTAGGCTATATTTACATTACCATATTACAAGAAAATGTAGTATTTCACTGTCTCTGAAGTGGAACAGTCAAACTTAATGTGCATGTTATTTCTGTTAATTTAAACACTGATTTACAGATACATATTTAAAATAATATTTAATTTAATTACACTTTTCTCTCTCTCTCTCTCTCTCTCTCTCTCTCTCTCTCTCTCTCTCTCTCTCTCTCACACACACACACACATCTATTTTTCTATTCTTTTTTTTAAACTATTTGCCTTTTTAACTCCTTTAAAGTAGGTGGGACATCAATTCAACTCCAATTGCGGAAAGAGCCAGCCAGAGCCAGCCAGAGCCAGCCAGAGACATCTGGTAGGTTAAAGTGATGACGAATATATGCCTAGTACTCACACAAGCCTAGAAGAAATATGTGGCTACATTTCCTACACGTCATTGAGTATCACTCGCCACGCCCATTGAACGCAGCAAACGTCTTTATAAGTTAAAGAACGTTTTGAACGTTTTCGATGGAATATGTCGTTTATTAATACGTTCATTGAACGTTCACAATGTTCAGTACACTGAACGCACCAAGTAGCCGTACCATCCTGAAGGGCAAGCGTCATTGACAGTTAACTATTGGAGGCGAGGCTTGATTGGTCACTTGATTGACTGTGCTTTCCTCGACCAGGAAGCCAGCAGTGACTTCACTCTAGAATTCCCCTTCTCATCAACAGTGTCAGTGGTGTAAACGACGAGGTGCTAGAGAACCGAGACACAAAAACAAACAAAACAATAACAATACACAAGACTGCCGGTGTGTGAGACTTCTCGAGATTGATTTGGATTGTTTTAGTCGACTGTATAACCAACACAAGAAAGGTGAGACTGTTTTTCCGTAGATATCCAGCCGAGCTAACGTTTTATGAAACTCAACGATAGCGTGCTAGCCATGGATGTTATGTGCTACGGTAGCTAACGATCGCGCAACAGTATTGCTAACCGTAATGTTATCGTATTTGCTGTCGTGTTTGTTTTTTGACTGTAATTGAGAACGAATATATCGTACTGTAGGTTACCGACTGGGTCATGTATGAGTCATTTAAGGTGTGGATAGTGCACTGTTACCTGCCCTGTTTCATTATAATTAATTACGCCACCCAACGAATTAATTGTGATCAATGTGTGCCCCACTTACAGTAGGTATCGGTAAAATAGTTTATTGCAGTCACGTGATTTAATCATAACAAACCAATGATACACAAAGCCTCCTTTCACAAACCCATGATTATGATTCACAATATAGCAGAAGGACGCCTTTGCCTGATTTATTTTCCCTCAACCTTATAGCACTATAGTTAAAATAACCACAATCAGATCTAATATATAAGTGTTGTCATTGGTAATACAAATTACAAGACATAATCGTTTGCATTATGTGTTTAGTAATTATGTTTTTACTTTTAAACATTGTAAAAAGTGTGTGAATTCCAACGTGTTTAATATATTTCAACTAAGTAAGGAACAGACATCAATATTTTATTTTACCAACCCAACCAGTTTTATCAGTATTTTTTCCTTAACTTTACCCTGTCTCTTTCCCAGCCTTGTCAATAGACTGCAATAGACTGGAATAAGTTGCCAAGGGGACCCACATTCTTCGTGTTTCTAACCAATTCGTTAAGGCTTACTGAAGTTAGATCCCCCCCCGTAGGAGTTTGGATCCATGCCATTTGTGCTGTTTGGTGGAGCAGTGCTAGAGAGAGGAAGACTGACATCAACAAAGGTTGTACATTCTACAATCTATGTTGATTTGTTTAAAAATAAAGAAGAAAGGATGTCACTTTTTCTGCTTTATCAAAGAATGCAGATCACGGTTGATGGATGTGACGTTAGTTTGTCATTGCTGTCATACTGCGAAAACACTACATTTATGGTATTTGGCAGATGCTTTTATCCAGAGCAACTTTCATAGTACATTTGTCAATAGTTGTACAGGTTATAAACCTGCAATTGTAAACAACCAATATTACATCACAATAGTTACAGCATCTTGTATTGTGTCTACTACCATGTCAATATATCATTCAATCAAAGTATCTAATGGCCCGAATACTAAAGTGATAAATACATAAGTGCAGAATATGAAACATTTTCCATCTTTATAGCACAAACTTGTGTCCACTTGAGGGTGGGGGTGAAAACCAACCAAACATCTGAAAAGCAAACACTATAGACGGTATTAAAGTGTCTCTCTGTGACCAGTGACACAATACTGCATTTGTTTGCCATGACTGAGAATGGGAGGATAGACTAGTCAAGTGTCTGGGAGAGTCGGATCTCAGTGATGTGATTGCGGTCAGTGTGGGGCTCACGCCTACTAGAGTGGAAATGAGGTTTGCCAACATAATCAAAGCTTTGTGTATGCCATGTCACTGTTTATGTTATTCCTAATATTACACGTAGGGAAAAGAACAAAAACAAAGGGCCGCTGGTAGAGATTGTCTTCATTTTTACTGTAGGGAGAGTTTAGTGTTTTTATTTAGTTGTGGGCTTTGTGTGATTCGTTCTTTCTTTCTGTGCCTTTCAAAATGTACATAGTTTGTTTGGATTATTATGATATTTTATGCTTTTCTTATTTTATTTTCTATAGTCATAATCACAGTACATTGTCTCTTCCCAATCTTCTCTTTCTTTAGCAGAGGTTTTAATAAAATATTTGCACAGATAATTACATTTGAAGTAACATCTGTCCTTATATTTCATAGTGATCAGTCTTTCCTAATAGGATTTTTTTTAAGCAGTGAGGGTGAATGTTTATACTTGGGTGATGCGCGTGGTTCATGCCTACACTGGTGGTCGGAGTGGATATCAATAGTTAATTTAAAGAAAATCTAAAATAAAATGTATTTAAAAGATCTCATGGATGTATATTTTGCTTCTATATTGGAAGGGGGTTAGGTTGCTCCCCCAGAAATGTTGGAGTGTCAAACACTTAATTTCCTGCATTCTGGTGAATTTCAAAGCACCCGTTTGTGCCTTTTCTGCATCAATGTATGGTAAAAGTATCTTTATATAGGCTAAAGGAAAACAAAATATAACTGAATAGAATGCAGTAGGCCTAAAGGCTCCTATATGAACTTCTCAATTAATATTATTCATACTGACCTCTAAATATAGCACTGCAAGTGTAGCGGTGGCCAGCCGGTAACTGCGGTGCTAATCCTCACTCTCCGACACCTCATAGGACTTTCTGGCGATGCAGGCCAGGGCCCATGGTTTTTGGCTTGAGCGTCTGCTCTCTGCCTGGGAGATCGGAGTTCGATTCCCGGAGGGGGACAGACGATCTCCGTCACAATAGTGCCGTGACCCGGATGAGAGTGAGGTTTAGGGGGGTGAGTGTAGCGGTGGCCAGCGGTGCTAATCCTCACTCTCCGACACCTCATAGGACGTTCTGGCGATGCAGGCCAGGGCCCATGGGTTTTTGGCTTGCCTTGTAAGAGCGTCTGCTCTCTGCCTGGGAGATCGGAGTTCGATTCCCGGAGGGGGACGGACGATCTCCGTCACACAGGCACTATTCACGTTATGGATACATTAATACGTTTAAATTCATTAATAAACCCGTGCACTTTTAATAGCCTGTGTGATTCAGTAAGATTTCTATTCACGTTAACATAATGCACATTCAAAACATTGAGCCACTCTATGTCTTACATTGTTGGAAATAGGCTACTTTACTGACATTTATTGAAGTTATGGCTAGGCTGTGATTCGCCAAGCTAACTTTAGCCTTCTTATAGCATAACATCGAAACTATAACATTAGCTGGAAAGACAATTTGCTTAGCCCAAACAATAAATAATTAATCTTAAAGTTGAACCACAAGCAGAGACAATAAACACGCATAGAGAAGCTATATATTACCATTGTAACGTTACACTGTAAAAGGCGGTTGACCCATGAATAGAGTTGGGTACCAAAACTCGGTTCCAAGTTGGAACAGAAAACAAAATGACAAGAACCGGGTAACTTTAAAATAAATCATATTTCAGTTCTGCTTATCAGTTCCAAAATGCGATTTAATTATTATAAATAGTTTTAGCTGATGCGTAGCCATCTGCCTATCACGCTGTACGTGTCATTGCTGCAGTGTATTGCAGAACCTAGCATACATGTACCGTGTGAAAGATGGATCTTGCTAAACGGTCAAAAGCTGGCCTCATTTTAAGAAAGAAAACGGCGACAAGGCAAGTTGCGCATTATACCTTTTGATCTGCCAGCAACTGATACAGGACGGCTGAAATGTAACGTAATTTAAAACCGCGACAAGGCAAGTTGCGCGTTTTAACTTTTGATCTGCCAGCAACTGATACAGGACGGCCGAAATACTGTCACGTAATTTGAACAATTTTACTTAACTTGCATGCAAAAATGCAAGCATGCCCAAACTGATGGGACACTTCTGTTGACCTCTTTGAGGCATCTGTTTCTTCTTTTTTTCCTAACCGAAATCCATCAGATCTTATGACGAACGTGATCACAACAAACAAAATCACATTAACCCTCCCTCTGCTCCAGCTCTACCTGTAGTGGATCTGAATGCGCAGTGTAGAGCACCAGCATAACCAGCTAGACATGAAGCCACGCTAAAACAACTAATATCGTTTTCTATCGTTATGAGCTTACGTTTTATTTTTTAAATTTTTACTTTGAATTACACTGGGCTTGTTACGGTACCAATGTGCGCCGCCGCTGATCTAAAAATAGATAATATTTTTGCTCTCTGAAGTACGAGGCCTATGCCTAGTTCACTCAAAAGGTTGACAATGCATGTAACATTGTCCAGGTCATTACATGATCATGAACTGAATTATCAGATGAAAGAAACTCACAAAATGAATATGAGAATTCTACAGGTTAGATTAAATTAGAATGCAGACATTAAACAAGAATAATACTGTAATAGATTAATACTGTAAAAGCTGGTAAACTATTGTTTGTAAATTATTTGTAAATTTACTCACCTTTGTAAACTCTTCTTATATATTTTATGATGTAAACGTACAGTATGTAATTATAATAATTAAATGCATTAACACATCCACATTTAAATTCTTATTTATCTTTTTTTTTTTTAAATGAAGGGAAAAAGAAGCCTTACTAAATCCTGTAAGTGTCATTGACCTTGATTTGACTGATTATAGCCTAAATGGAAAGTCAAAACATTTTCCATCTTGAAATATGTTGTATTTCTTCTCTAAAAAATAATGGAATCTAAAAGACCCGGAATCGATAAGCAGAATCGGAATCGAAACCAGAATCGATTAAATTCAAACGATACCCTACCCAACCACACAAATGACAAGGTGAAGTGAAAGAGTTATTAAGCTTACTAAATGAAAGTCCGGTGGGTTGTTGGTTGCCTTCGATTCACGGTATTGGTGGTTTGGCCGCCAATGTTTAGGCGATGTAGAAGAGCACCACCCCTTTGCGCGACAACTGACTATTTAATTAAATCTATCTTTTTTCCTAGTTCTCTTGTAATGTTGCTGTCTGCTGTCTGCTATCTGTTTGTTACTTCCATGAGAAAATGCTGCAGGCTACTCGGGCATATTGGGCTGTGCAACGCATTGTTTGATATTTCATTCAATTCTGAAGGAGTTATTGTTTGTGTATTGTAGTCTTTTGAATCAAGATGAGTTTGACTTTCATACAATTCTAATATAGTTACAATGTTTATGTTGCTGAGTTAAAATGAACAATGCCTTGGTATTGCTAGATTAGTTTCACAGTGCAGGCTATTGTGGCAAGTGAATCAAATACATGTGACTCAAACACACGCCAGCTTGTTACTGCTGTCATCACTTTCTGAAATGTCTCACCATTATGAGATGTCCTGTGTTATGCAGTTGTCTGTCTGTCTGTCTGTTCTCTTCCTGTTTTCTTTTCTCCATGTATACCACACTCTACACACAAGCAGCCTCGTCCTTCCTGTTTGTCTGTTTCTCGCTACTGCAATCTTGTTCTCTGAAACAGCTCAAGTCAGCTGACCGATAGTCAATAGCCTCTCCCAAGTTACTTAACTTCCCATTAAGGCGGGTGGGGAGAGATTTTCCTCTTATCTTTACATTAATTAATTCTGCCTAGCTTTCCTGCTCTCATAAAACTGACTACTGAAGATGTGGTTGCTTGTTTTTCTGTGATTTTTCTGTACATTTTGGTAGGCACTAGGCAGCAACCAGATGTGGTTTCTCCAATATTCTTAGCTTATATTTTAGAAGTAGTTGAAATTTTGAGTCAGCTCCATTATGATGTCTAATAATCCAGGCTTTCCAGGGTTAAATAACCAATGTTTGTTTTTGGTATTTATACATGCAAACATTACTTGTTTTGTAGCTTCAGTAGCTGCTATTGGCAGACTGAGATGATGCAGAATGCAAAGTAGGTGAAATCTTGCATAACCATTACACTGTTTTATAACAGATATCTGAGGTTAGACAGTGGTAAGCTGTGTGCCTTGACACATTCTGTGTGTTCCAGGCTGTTTGTGAGGTTCCAAAATGTTACATTTTATTTAGCATGCGCTTTTCATCCAAAACAACTACTTACAAGTACTGGTTCTAGTAGTTGAAACAGTTATCATCTTAAGCACATCCTTTTTATGTGAAAGCAATTGTTAGGCTGAATGCCATCCATCCATCCATCGTCATCCCCTTATCCGGAGTCGGGTAGCAGGGTCAGCAGCTTCAGCAGGGGACCCCAAACCTCCCTTTCCTGAGCCACATTGGAAAGCTCTGACTGGGGGATCTCGAGGCGTTCCCAGGCCAGTGTGAAGATATAATCTCTCCACCTAGTCCTGGGTCTTCCCCGAGGCCTCCTCCCAGCT
>JAODLL010037825.1:2500-21708 GCA_026546735.1 Forbesichthys agassizii
TTCTCTGCAGATCTACTGTTTTTCCTGATCTTGAGTGGTCTCTTAATCCGCTAGATGGTGAAAAGGCCTCGTTGTGTATGGATGTTTATGTCTACTCTGTTTGAAGGAAACTCATTTTCTTTCCTTAGAGAAGATTAGGATGTTTGTTTTATCAAAGATGTAATCAGTCTTATTCTACTACCGTGTTTCCATGGTCCAGATCTTTCCGAGTTTCAATAAGTGTGTGCGTGTGCGTGCGTGCGTGCGTGCGTGATTTCACCGGTTTTCACCTCAAGCTCTGCCTGACGTTGTCCGTCTCCCAACAGCAGAGGCCATAGGCATACGTGGCGTAGATAATATTACCCAGTTAGAGTACCTTTGCAACCTTAGTTTAATCACCATGGATGGAATGGGTGTCCAGCGCTGTGGGTTGTTGGTGTCTGGCCTATAACTTAGTGCACTGATATGTTGGAGAATGGAGCATTAAAAAAAGGTAATTGTTAGGTCTGATGTCCAATAGGAGGTGGTCGGCACTTGGGGGCAGCACGAGTGTGTAACAGGGAGGTGCCGTGGCCATTTCCGTCAGTCACGTGACCGCAAAAGCAGCCTGTCATGTCGGGAAGCCCCCGGCGCGCCGGACACTCTTACCCAATCATGCGCGGAATGCCGACCCGTCACTCGGGCTCCGGCTATTTCTGCTGCCTGTCGCTGAAGCTCAGTAGTTTGGCACACATGCACCAATCGCTCTCTGCGGTTTCCAGCGCTCTCCCTGTTGCTCTCCCCGTGCATGCAAGTGGCACACTCCCTCTGCAGCACTTGTGTTTGTGTTCCTTCTACGGTTGGAGTTTGCTGCTCCTTCTTTTCCGCTGTATAGGTGACTGTCAGAGGGGGAACTTGTTGAGGAGACTTGGACGGAGGGAGAGCGAGAGGAGGAGGGAGGGGGGGTAACAGAGGCAAGCAGGGAAAGGGGGAGAGGAGGAAAAAAGGGGGATCAGTTAGCCAACCAAAGAAAAGGAGAAGTGGGCGAAGAGTCTCGAGAGCAAAGCCAGAAGAGTGAGCCGAAGCAAGCCAGTCTGAGAGAAGAGAGAGAGTGTGTGTGTGTGTGTGTAGGAGCCGGGCGAGCGAGGTGAAAATGTCCCACCGCCTGCGTCTGTACTTCGGCTCAGGCCGCAGCAACACAGCGCCCGAGCTGGAGGTCCTGGAAGGACGCGGGGGCGGGCAGCAGGCGAGCGACATTGGCGCGACGATCCGCTCTCAGGTGTCCGCTCCTAGCGCAACGGAACCGTTCCCCGCACCGGCTAGCACTTTGGCTCGGCGTGCCCAGCCTCCGTTGAAGCGCAGCTCCTCCATGTTTATCCCCCAGCTCGCCCCGTTGGCCGAGCCACGGAATACCAAGAGCTCCTCTATGCACATCTCCCTCCAGCGCGCCGATGGAGCCGGTGAGTCAAACGGAGACATGGGTGACGGACCCCCGCCCTGCTACACTCCTGCAGGACCCGCACCTGCATACACCGAACCAGGCAGTCCGAGTGACTGTTCTCTGCCGGCCCCTCCTCCCTACTGCTCGAGCCCGGACGCGTTAGCAAGCGCACACTACCAGCCTGCAGAACCAGACCTTCCCAAACGCAGGGTTTTCAGTATCGGGTCCAATGGCCATGCTTTCAGTAACCAAGGCCAACCTATGAGTTTTGGTGGGATATGTATCCAGAGGAACGGCCCTCATGGTGCTGAGGTGCAGCAGTTAAGAATACTCCCGTACGGCAGGACTGGAAGTCCGTTAGGCTGGTCTGTACGGCAGCACAGTGTGGACTCAAACTCTAGCGTCGGTGGCCGAGCACAGAGGCTGGTGTTTCAACTTCAGCACAGTCCGACCCAGGATGTATCACCGGCTCCCTCCCATGACGAAGGCTCCGATCTGGGCTTTACCAGCTCCAGGGGTGCGCGTGTGCTGCGATACCCGAGAGTTGGCTCGGAGAGAAACTCACCATCCCAGCCAATGCCTCCGGAGACCCAACAGCAGAGAGGCCCTGCAGATAGTCAAGCTACAGAATGGAATCCAGTAGAGCTGGGGACACAGAGCACTGAAGCAGAGGACACATCTACAGGTTGTACTTTTAAAATTGGTAGAGGGAACTCTGAAAGGCAGCCTCATTTCATGATATCTTTCACTCCAAGTGGTGGTAGAGATCAGGGTGTGAGCTTTGGCACTCACCTGACAAGGAATAATTCACAGGTAAGCATTGTTGACTGAAAGTCCTTCTTTTTTTTTTTTTTTTAGCATGCAGTATCTCTTGCTCAGGCTTGTTCTTTAACTATGTTAGCTATTTACAGTATAGCTGCATCTTTTTGGCATTATGAAAGGTCAACACAAATTATTTTAAGATTTCCTGTGTTTACATGTTTCTGTCAGGGGTTTGTCTGACTTAAATGAGTATAATGTATGGCAAGTCCAGAGGTGTCTGGGGTCTTCATATCATGTGTTTGTGAGCGTTTCACTGTTTATTAAACACAGCCTAAGATGGAGTTCTCTATTAAGTTGGGGCAGGAGAAGGGTGGTAAAGTTTTGGGAAGTGAGAAGCCCAGGCCGGGAGTAGCTGAGCTAAACCACATACCCAAGCTTTCCTTTCACTTCACGACCGCAGGCATTTGAAGTTTTAGACACTGCAGCCAAGTCACATTTGTGAAAGGAAAATAGGAATAGACTCCGGAAAAATGGACTTCTCCTCATGGGCTTGTTTTCTTCTGGAGTGTAATTTTTGCTAATAGAGCTTACTGAAGCCGGCATGCAATAAGAGTTGGCTGTTGCTATTTTTAGTTCGTTTCAAGTGAGGTTGTTGATTTTAAGAGCAGCCAGGCGGTGTGTCGTCTTTGGATTTGGTTGGTATGTGTCTCTGTTCACGCAGCTGCTCCTCAAGTGAGTTACGACCAAGATGTCATTACAGTCTGAACCAGGAGCTGGATATTTAACTAAGCTATCAATATCAACATTGCCCAAGTCTGGAGTTTTTGATGTACCATTGTCTGCCCTCTTATATCTTGCAACTTTATGATTTTACTATTTGATACCAATGTTTTCCCTTTACTGACTATTAAGTTATTTTAGTTAGTTAGTTAGTTATTTTCTTTCTCTGATGCATTTTGGGAATATTAGGCCTTAATAAAATATAACCATATTAAAAAAATGTTTAATCCTGAAAGACACAGTGTAAATTGTAATTATATCCAGTACTTTAATAATGTTAGACCGACACAGCCTGACATTGTTGACAGACAATTGAACCACGCATAGCATTTAGTAAATTCTAGATGTCACTTCTGGCTTCCTCTGCGGTGTTGTGTGCCGTGCATCTATCATCCAAGAGGGAACTCCTCACATAGACCTCAATGCCAGGTCTTCCCCAACTGCTGCCCGGTGGTTGGAGTACCCCTTTATAAGAAGCGACCTACACAACATGTGACCCCTTCTCTTGTTGCGTTGTCTATCTGTGCCAGCTACAGTACGTCGGCTGCCTGCTGGCACGTCATGCTGCCAGGCAGTGCCCTCTCGATGGCCCTCCTTACCCCCCCCCGCCACAGTTGTCATTCACAAAGAGCTGGCTGTATTTTACCTCGGTTGTGGTGGTGGTGGGAGGACTCTAGCTTGATTGAATTCCAATGCATGCTGTGCTTAGGAATATATTTCCGTATCATATGCATATGATATGCATATGAGAAGGCTAGCTGTTGAAGAGTTTCTTCTCTCAACTGTAAGTCCCTGAAAACTGCACACTGTTGGAATTCAAGCATGTCATCTCGGATGACTGAGGGCGTACTCACACTAGGCCCAGCGTGAGTACCCGAGCTCCTTTGACTAGCGTGATCTCTCCGTACCGTGCCCGGGTGTGGCACGCTTGACAGTGCCGTGGCCCACTTGAAAGAGGTGGGCCAGGGCTTGGTTTGGTTGGACTCGCGCTCGGGACGCATCAGTGTGATCGCAAACGTGCCCGAGGACTGAACTGAAGTTATCTACGCAACAGTTGTTTCATTACAAACAGCATGGCGACAAAAGGAACACTGGTCTACGGCAGAAGTGCAACGTTTATTGGATATTAGAGCAGACGAGAGTATTCAGGAGCAACTGGATACAACTCACAAGAACTATCTACTTACTCGTGGGTATCAATGAACCACTGAGCAGTGTTGGCAAAAGCTAAAAAAAAAAACTGCGTGCTCAGCATCTGAAGGTACGGGATGCACTCCGTAAAGCTGGTAGCTCATCGGACATCAAGGACATATTCCAGTGGAACGATTATGTGGACAAAATAATTGGCCTGAAACCAAGTATCCAACCCAATGTTTCGGAGTAAGCGTGCCCTGGCCGTGAACGTTAACTGCAGTGTGAGTGCAGGCCAGCGGGGGAGTCGGGAGGGGGGACATTCGTGCTCAGGCACGGTTCAATGCAACTGGGCCAAGTGTGAGTACGCCCTAAGAAAGAGAGACAGAACCTTTGACACTCCAGTCCCCGCCTGGACCTTTTGGAATGTTAAACGCTGCTTCACATAATCAACTTACTGTACGACCAAGCAGCGGTGCTCAGACTTGCTGATCAGTGTACCTTAATCTCCGCCCCAGATCCAAATAAACATCCTTCAAGCCCACCAAGCCACCCCTCCTCTCGGGCCTCGGAAGGCAGCTGCAGGCTTAGCTGTGACCCTGTGATGACTCTGCAACTACCCCCCTCCTCCCCCCCCCCCCTAACCCCGCTGCACCATCATCATCATCTAAAATGCTTGTTATGTTTTGAGGACGGAACGTTGTGGGGAAAAAAATAAACCCACCCCCTCCCTAGAGTACATACTGGCTGCCGCTACCCATTAAAACAGGAAATGGACTAGCTGCACAGTAGAATGGTTTGCCACTACTGATGTCCAGGTCAAAACAATTACCATTCGGGGGGGGGGGGGGTGAACTATAGATTTTCCAGTAATAAATATTTAGTTCTGTCACAGCTTTCACTATGCATTGTGAAAGTAGTGTCATTTTGTTGCATGCGTGGCAGAAAACTGCAGAAAGCTAGAAATTGGTAACTAATCTAATGTACGTTTTTGTGTGTGTGTGTGTGTGAATACATGCATGCGCTGTGTGATTTCATGAGCATGTGATTATGAACAATGACTTACTTACTTGCACTGTAATTCATTTGTAACCTTTCCCATTGAATTGCAGTGTTGTGATCTATACGGAGAGTGGTGTGACTAACTGGACCAGTTTGTTTTCTGGAGCCTGTACACATGGCATTATATTATAGAACAACACGTTTGAATGGCTGTGCTGCAGCCATTAGAAATTTGATAAGTTGTAATTTGCGTCATGTCTTGTGGTGATTGTGATTTGAGCGACGTCTTCCCAGGGATTAGCAGGCCTTCCCTGTCCACAGTCACCTGCTGAACACTGTAAACTCTTTGATGCTTAATGCCTGTTGTGTCCCATACACAGGCTGTCTCCAAGAATGGGATTTTCCACATCGGACAGGTAATAATTACCGGCGGCCACCGTGTGGCTAAATCACCTGTCCATGCACACCTTTCCTCTCAATTCGCATTGCCAAGCGTAGGACAATGCTGGATACTGATTTGCCATTTTCTGTGGTTGTTCTGTCCCTCTGTGTGGTTCCCTGGCTCTAAAATGGTGGCAGCTTTTGTATCCCCCCTCCCCCAATGGCTAATGCCTGTCCATAAACGAACCCTAGGCTAAGACTACTGCTTGAACACAGCAGTCTGTGCGTGTGTGTGTGTGTGTGTGTGTGAGAGATCTACTGTAGTGTCAATAAGCACTTTATACGTTTTCCAAAACCTTCTGCTTTTGGCAGGGTATTTCCATCTGTTGTGTACTGTACATGCATAATACCACCAGTCATCCTGAGATCGCTCGGTTGAGAGGAAGTACTATACTGCCTCTGTGTTTTTCTTTCTTATTTCTTAATTTTTATTGAACAATGTACACGTGAACGAACAGACATCCACACCCTGCAACCAGTGGCCAGTTAGTGCCCACAACCTCTTTAAGCAACTCAATCAATGGTTCCACTAGAATTCACTGCAGTAAGCCAGAGAAGTGGTGGAAGTTGCACAGCAACATTTGGTTTCTTTGATACAGGTGTTCAGTAACACATCTGCAGGTTATTTCTGGACGGGACGCTTCATTAAATACAGATTTGTTCTTTTTGTCTTTCTCTCTTGTGCTCTCTGTCTCCCTCTATTACACAAACAATGGTGGGCTTGTTAATGCATTTTACCCTCTCCGCTCTTTATGGTGGAAGTGATTTTGCCATTCCTTCCGTAGGCAGAATGGGTGGTGGTTGTTCTCCCTGAGAGATTAAAGCTCTTATTTTTCCCTTCTAGACCAGAGATGATTTCCTGGGACAAGTTGATGTGCCACTTAGTCATTTGGCGGTGAGTATTTGTATACACCTTAATTTAACCAGGCAAATGTCTCATTGAGATTATGATCTCTCAAGATTTCTATCCATATATATACACTGTGTGTTTGTGTGTGGTAACTTCAACGGTTGCCACCGAGTTTTTGAATGCTCAGCTGTTTGTTATCTTCAGTTTAGTTCTGCCTGGTTATTCTCTGTGAAGGTCAGGCTTGAAGACAATGTATTGATGTTTGTGTGTCTTGGAGTGTGAGAGAGCTTGAGCTAATCAAGAAGCCTGTGGCTGTAGTGGAGCAGCCAAAAAGCTTAGTGTTTTAGAAGTGGACAGAAAGCTGTCTGGAATGTAAACAAAGGTGGTTAGCTTAATGGGAGAATGGGGCTGTCTAATGGAAAACTAATGCTGGTCAAATTGACAAACAAGTTCAGCTGCAACCTATAGACTGCTGGCTGATGTGTTTTCAGACAAATAGACCAACGGTTATTTTCCACTTTTCCTGCCCGGGGAGATGATTCATCAGTTCTAAGCTACTGGCTAAGTTGCTTTGTTACTACTGTAGACTTGAAACATGACATCATTTCAGCAGAATTCAAATTTGGGTTAATTCTAAACGCCCAAGTAGCTCCCCTATGATCTGAGAATGTGTGAAAAATGATGAAGATGCAGCTTCGTCATTCTGAGTGGTCAGAGAATAAGAGAGTTGGTCCAGATGCTTTCTACAAAAACTGAATGCAACAGTTAAGATGGCTTGTGTGTGTGTGTGTGTGCCATCTGTTCTTTACTTGTATTATTGGTGGAGGTCTTAGTTTAAATCATAATTTCACATAGATTAATTATTTTATTCACAGTGGCTGTCAAAGTTAGCATGAGTCAGGTTTGCCAGGCTGACGCGTATTGTATGTACAGTACAAGGCTTGTACATGACTACAATGGTCTTGTGGATGTTGGGGCATCAAAGGCACTAACCATAGGATGCTGTATACAGTAGGTTATATTTGGCAACATGCCTTGTGACATCTCCTGCAAATTGTCCTTATTTCTTCATTATAACTAGGTGTGATATCTAGGGCTGTGTATTGGCAAGAATGTGGCGATACGTATCACGATAAAGGGGCCACAATGCGATATATTTCAATACTGTAAGCAAGGCGATATATGGCGGTTTCTTATTTGTGTAAAACTGTCATAGCAATGCTAATGTGTGGTGGCTCAGGGCCTTCAGATGGAAGCTTAAAGATAAATCTGCATCTTTCCTCTATTTTGAGTTTAATGTATTTTGTACATGGTCCCTTTTACCAATTATTTGAGTAAAAAAAAACCACAAACTTTTTATTGATACCGTTATTTAGAGAATCAATACAGTATCGCAAACCGTAATAACGTGATACTTTGGTGTATCGATATTTTCTTACACACCTAGTTATATCTAATTTGTACCCATTTGATTTAAATGCAAGTATCTTTTCTTGACATTAGGGTTTCATGATTGCGGTTAGGTCCAGTCTCAGTTGTCTGACACACATTTTATGTCAAATGACAATAGAGCTACGAGTCAATCTGAAATTAAATCTGTTCTATATTTCTGCAGTGTAAGACCTACTACTATTTAACTAAAGAAGTGTGTGTGTGTGTGTGTGTGTGTGTGTGTGTGTGTGTGTATCAATATTGATTTGTGTGTGTATATATATAACATTTCTTTATTCAGTTGTTCCATGTATAGTGGATGCTTAAAGTATGGTATGTGATTCACTGTAACAGGATAGGTTCAGCGTTGCATAATGACTACTTTGTAGGAGTCATGGCCTGCTGACTAAAGCTCTGATGTTTTGATAGTGTCTTACCTGTGTTGGTCGCGTCGTTAACAAACATCACATCGTTCATTTGCAGACAGAGGATCCTGCCATGGAACGTCCCTACACATTTAAGGACTTCCTTTTACGCCCCAGAAGGTCAGTATCTGCAGGGTGTGGCTGATGAACCAATACACAGCAACAGTTAATGCCGCCTGCCTGTTTGTTCACACGCAGGTCATTGCAGGGTGAAGGGGAAACATAATGTAGTGCTAAGAGCTCGGCGGGAGGAACTCTCATGCGTTAATTGGCAGGGCCTATGATGTGGTGCGTCAGTGTATATGTTGTGTTCCTTCATGTCACTGCTGCTTCTCCACCAGTCACAAGTCCAGGGTGAAGGGCTACCTGCGTTTGAAGATGGCCTACCTGCCCAAGCAAGGTGGCCAAGAAGAGGAGACTGGGGAGACGAGGGAGGAGACTGAGGTGAGATCACAGCGACATTTTAAAAAGCTGCCACCGTTGTATTTGTATATGAACAGATGATCTGATTAATAAGGCTACCAGCAGCACACATTTCCACCCCAGCTAGCGGTCGGTGTTTAGGAACACAACTGCATGAATGGCATGCAACCAAAACATCAACACTGGTTGGTTGGCTGAAACCAGCAACCCAGCTTCACCCACAGTTGTTTTTCAACAACACCAACTGTTATCTGGAGCAGTAATGTGATCTTAAGGAGGACTATGGCATCATCAAGCCCTCTAGCCTAGTGTTGCTCTTCTTCTGGTTATACAGTAGCCTGAGCCATGTTATTTATGTAACCTTTATTTAACCAGGAAGGTTAAGACCTTTTTCTGTTTTTCAACATGGTCACCTAATGTACAGTGTGTATGCTATTTGTTTTGTTCTACATATGACACGCAGTAATAAGCAGTTGCATTTTGTCTTTAAGATTTCTACCAATACAGTATTGTCAGATTGGTGATTTTTAAGAATGGGGGAACTCAGGCTGAGATTTGCTGCCAAAATCTGGATGAACTGTTTTAACAGATCTGGCTCTGGAAAGACAATTGGCAACAGTCACCTTCTTGAGAGAAATATGAGCTTTTATTTTGCATGTGCTGCTGTAGATACTTGTGGGCTTGATTTTGCACATGTAAGTACATTGTAGTCTTTAGGTGGGTGGTACACATTATTAGACGTATACTTACATGGACGCAGTGACGTTTTGCAGGTATAGCAGAGTATAACAACTGGTATGTTACTAGGCTGCCATCCTAGCATCTCACTGGGGTGCGGATTTGAGTGGAATTGACTCTGTTCACCCAGTGTCATTCACCGCAACAGGCCAATGTGTGTTTGTGACCACGCTGTTTCTAGCAAAGAAAATTAAGTTGGCTAACTAACTAAGCCTGGTTGAACTAAAGCGAAATGCACTGAATTACATTAGGTTTCGGCGTGCACAATGTGTTTGTTAATGTCTTGTTGTTCCACTACCCTAAACCTCTGCAGCAGGGTTGGGAAGACACCACAGACCCAGGCTCTCAGAGGCCACAGCAGGTCCTGCCCCCGCTGCCTCCCGGATGGGAGGAGAAGGTGGACAACTTGGGCCGCACGTACTACGTCAACCACAACAACCGCAGCACCCAGTGGAAACGGCCCTCTAACATGTACGCTCGCTCTGTCGGTTCACACCTTGAGTTGTTGTGGTGGCCCTTTGCTGCATACACTACAGCAGGGCTATTCAACCACGGTCCTGGAGGGCCGCACCCCGCATGCTTTAGATGTCTCCCTGCTCCAACACACCTGATTCAAATGAACGGGTCGTTATCAGGCTTCTAACAACCTTGAATCAGGCATGTTGGAGCAGGGAGATATCTAAAATATTCAGGGTGCGGCCCTCCAGGACCAGAGTTGAATAGCCCTGACGTAGAGTATATGGAACCGGCACACACACTCTCCTTTACAGTACTGTAAAGGGGACAGAAACGCATACGTCCATTGGTCAGTATGTGTGTGGGCTTGAGTCGGGGTTATGTTTTTATTGTACAATCTGTGAAACCGCCTATCTGGGTCCCTGGGGAAAATAATCGTAGTTTGTCATAGACGTGTTATTATAATTGTGGTCTTGCACCCAGGGACGTGGTCTCAGAGACTGAGAGCGACAACCAACAGAGGCAGATCCACCAGGAGGCCCACCGCGTGTTCCGGTCCCGGCGCCACATCAGCGAAGACCTGGAGAACGAGCACTTTGAGGAGGCCAGAGACTCAGAGAATGTATGAAACGTGTAGCGACAGAGAGGATATGTGTGGCCAGCCAGTGCGGCACCCACCATCTCCATCCTGACGCCAAACCTTGTTCCCTGGTCTAGTCATGGGAGATAATCACAGAGGAGGACCCCAGTAACCTCCCAGCGCATTCCCTGGCCTGCCTCTCCTCCGCAGTGACGCTCCCGGCCCCCCAGGAGGGGCCTGAGGATCCGGGCCCGAAGCTGTCCCTCACCGCAGACACCAACGGAGAGCTACCAGGCCCCAGTTCTGCTCTGGTGAGACGCCACAGTCAGCACGCACCTGTCTGTCCGTCCGTCCGTCTGCCTGTCTGTCTGTCTGTGATGATGCCGGTGACGGGCTAACGATGACGCCCTCTGCCCCGCCCCTTTTTCAACAGAGCCAGCTGTCCAATAGACTTCGTTCTTCCAGTATGACTGACGGAGTGAGCGACCAGGCCCAGGCACCTCTATTGATGGTACCCATCCCTTCTTCTTCTTGCCCCCTGACTCCTCCCCTGACTCCTCCCCTTCTTTTCTCCTTTGTTCACTGTGGTACCCTTCTCTCGGCCTCGTGGTCTCTGTCCCACCCTCACTGCTTTTATTCCTCTGAATACGAATCACCCTTGGTAACTCGTGCTGCGTGAGTGGAAAAGCCTTAGGCTCGGGGGCCAGCGCACCACAATCAGAGTCAAGCTTGGCCGGGAGGGATGGATCCAGTAGAAAGCAGCCGCTTGACAGGGATGTAAGCGTCTCAAATCAAACGCTCCCCAGAGGTCTGAGTCATAACATGGATGTCAAGTGTCACCTGAGAAGTCACGGGTTCTGAATCTAATGTCGCTCTAACAGCAGTGATTCACAGTAGCTTGCAGCTCAAAGGGAAAAGTACAGAAGGTGATGTAAGCTTTCCCCTGAATTATTCTCAGGCCTGGACATCAGGCACTTATAGGACCGTTTGTAAATAATTGATATAATCCCCATCTGTTTTCTGCAATCTAGTATTTTCCTGATGGTGTATGGGTAGTGAGCAACGTGTTTGTTTTGGAATTGTGGTGGTTATGACAGACTTGGAAGGCATTTCTTTCACAACCGGCACATTTTCTAATTCCCTTATGCCTTGGCGTCATCTCAGTAACACTGTTGAAAAATGCTGTTCCTACTTCCTAAATCTCCCAGATGTTTCCTCCAGCCACTCTTTTACACACCGTCCTAATACAGGAGATGAAAGAAGCTGTTTGAACCAGCCTCTATCGGTGTGTTCTTAGTCCGGAGGTGTTTGCCCTACAAAGCAAGAACCTTTTGTGTGCATATATTTCACTATGTTTTCCCATATTCTTTTTGATTATTCTCGTACATTGATACATCTTGACACAACTTGTCTCTATTTGAACAATTGCAACTCAGCCGTTTCATTTTCCGCTTCATTTAGGTTGAAGGGAATTGGGAGAGTTTAATGGTTTGTGTCTGGTGAAGTCCTTTGTTGTTGATGGACTCAATTATCCCATGGGGGTTGACGGACAAAATGACAGTATTTCATCTGGCTTGTAATATTATATATTCCGTGACTGGTAAAGTGCTTTATTCACAATATGCTGTATCAATGCAAGCTGTAATTGTACAAGCACTATTTTATTTGTTCACTGCACTCAACTGTGTTTTGATAAACATGGCTGTCTGCACTTAGCATTGTTGATGGAATATTTGTCTCCTTTTGTATTTACATATTTATCAGTTGGTGGTTTGACTGTATGAGGTGTGAATCTATTTCTCTCACGATGACAACATTTCCTCAGTTTCTGTTTGGGTGTTGACCTTCCCCTACATGTGGCAATGTGTGCTTTTATTGGCTGGTGTTTTCCTCGCTATTTTTAAAACAGTGTTTTAAAAACACATGAATGTACTAAGTTAAATAACGGTTTGTAGGGCATTTTTTACACTGTCACACTAGCAGGGGTAAGCATTAAAATGCTGCATTGGCCAGGGATTTCATTTGCAGATTCAATAAATGTGGTGTTATTTTCAAAGATGATTAGCTCAATAAAATGATTTAGTCTGCCATCAACAAAATAGTGCCAGAAGTTAATATTCCTCTATTCTCTCTCATATCTAGTATTTATTTAATCTATACATAATTGAAACCGGTGACCATTTTTGAACATTGGCCATTTAAATGACCCGATCTCCTCCCAATCACCCCTGCTCTCCCAACACAAGACGCTCAACCGCACTGTGATTTCCCCCCTCCTCCACACCTCTTTAGTCCCTCTTTCACCCACACCTACCTCCATGATCACACAGCCATTCCAGCTCTCACGCGCTTCACTGTTGGCAGTACAGCAGTCTACTGCGACCATGTAAATAAAGAACCCACTTCCCCGTTGTCTATCACCGGCAGAGTTCCCAGACCAGACGATCAAGAGCCCAAACAGTCACAGGCGGTGAGGAGCCCATGGTAATGTCTCCATACACTCTACTGTTGGGCCTGATTACTCAATGCCCAGATATCCTGGTAGATGGGTAAAGGGCAGAGATTAAAACATTTCCCAGAAACCCTTGACCGAGAAGCACAGTGGAAATCTTCTGTGTGTGTACGTGTGTGCGCGCGTGTGTGTGTATATATGTATGTAATATATGTATGTGTGTGTGTGTGTGTATATATATATGTATATGTATGTGTGTGTGTGTATATGTATGTATGTATATATGTATGTATGTATATATATACATACATACATATGTATATGTATATATATATATATGTATATATATATACATACATACATACGTGTGTGTGTATATACATACATACATACATACATACATACATACGTGTGTGTGTATATATATATATATATATATATATGTATGTGTGTACCACCTTTGTGTTTGACTTTCCACTTTCCATTGGCAGTAGTTCAACTTTGTGCATTATGTATTTTCATTTAGTAATTTAATATTTTCTCCCCCTGGTCTGTTTTAACCATCATTGTGCTGTTCATCTTGCATCTTTATAAATAACCACTAACCAATAATACAGTGACCATCTTGAAAGGCTAGCGACACTTTTTTGGCCACGTTTCCACGGCGCTAACAGGTCCTCTGCTCTCCACTCTCCTCCTCCTCCTCCCCCTTACTGGTGCCAGTCACCCTCATCGGCTGCCTACGCCCTGACCACCCCTGGCCTGCCCCTTGGATGGGAGGAGAGGAAAGACACCAAAGGACGCACGTATTACGTCAACCATAACAACCGCTCCACGACGTGGACTAGGCCTATCGTGCAGGTACACCTGCTGTGACTGGGTCCCAGTGCATGGGGATCGGACCCCACTCCTCTCCTGTCTTTGTGTGTGTGTGTGTTTGTGTGTGTGTGTGTGTGTTCTTTAACCTTTTGGTAGAGATGAACACTTCTTGCTCCACTGCTCAGCTCATTTTCTCTTTCTCCATGTTCCTTGTTTTCTTTTTAACTGTTTTGGATTTTGACATAATTTTGGTGCTCTTCTAGTGCAGTGGTTTTCAAAGTGTGAGTTGGGACTCCCCCCCCTTCCCCCTTTCCAAAGTTTTGTAGAGTGATTCCAATTTTTGTCTTTTTTTTTTTTTGTCAAATATAAGATTTATAAGATATTTTCAGTGTTGTTTATGACTGTTTATATATCTCTATACATACAAGACAGTATTCCTAAAGGGAACTAAGTCTGTGTCGGGCGTTGTTAATTCTCCCAAGGGTTTGCCAACATTGAACCAAGCTTTGTTCCAACCCCGTTTTGGTCCAGTAGAGTAACGGTGCTAGGACGACCATCTTAAGACCCCATTATCAGCAGGTGTGTGCTGAGAGCAACCCCTCTCTAGCCTAACGGGTGTGTGCTAACGCGCCACTGCCTTCAGATACATCTGCATCTCGATGGTCGCAGCCCGTGACGGCCCATGTACGGGCGTCGCAGCTCAACAGGTTTGGAAACCACTGGTCTAGCGTGTTCTCTGTTCTCTGTCACAACGGGTAGGCTCAGAGTCCGACTGCATGGGCCTTGTAGTTCCAGACTCAGGCATGGTACTGCCACTGGCCACTCTCCGTCTCACTACTCCCATTTCTTCCCTGTTTCTCCTCCTGTCTGTGTGCCTCTCTGTCTGTCTGGGAGTGAGCCTGCGCTGGGATAGAGTCTGCTCCACGGGACTGAGCTCTGCTCTCTGGGCTCTCCTTGCACTGTATGTGTATCCCTCCTCTCACCCCTGCTCTCTCTCCCCCCCCCCCACCCCCCGTCTGTTTGTCTGAATGTGTGCCTGCCTGCTGCAGGATCTCTCACGTCTGCATATGTGCTCAGGTCACTCTTTGCTCTCTCATCTTCCACTCCAACGGAGGGAAGGTTGCCGCCACGCAGTCTCAGAATTGTAAATCAGTCGAATGAGCGAACAGTGCCATTGCCATTCATTTAGCTAAAGTGTTGATGTATTTTGTCTTTGCTCACACCAGTGCAACGCAAACGGCACATGTCTCTGAATCTTACCAGGAGTGCCCCATGTGGAGGCTGCATCTTTTATATTACCACCTTATTGTGGTGTAAACCTCTTCAGATGCTGCTCGGGCTCCAGTTGCCCCCTGCCTGCCAAAGCCATGCTTACATCTAAAACGACCTTGTTGCGAAAGCCACATTTTGACTGCATAGTGCGTGTGTGCGTGGTGCTTTAATTTCTGTCACCCCCACCCCCACAGCCCTCTTAACCTGCAGAGTGTTATTCCCACTCCCAGCTGACAGAAGATGGAGCCAGCATCTCCGCCACGGCGTCCTCCTCCCCTCCTGCCCCTGCCTCCTCAGCCTCAGCCTCCAGCAACCACCTCCAGGAGCCCCAGATCCGCCGGGCGCGTAGCCTCAGCTCCCCTACTGTAACCCTGTCCACCCCGCTGGAGGTGAGCCTTTAGCTCCGTTACCCTGTCACACCAGCCCGTCTCCGAGCCGCCTCGCTTTCACAGCTTTCTCTTGCTGTTCTTCAGGTTCTGTCGCCCCTTCTGTGCACTTCCATTCCTGCGAATCACTTTCTGTCTTATGAAGCAGTATCATCCAAACTGGTGTATTCATCTTTCCGTTCCAGCCTCTCCATCCATGGGAGGGGGGGGGGGGGGCTGCTTTCTTTCCAGTGTTATAGAGCTGATTACATTTAATGAGTCATCGCTCATGAAATGGTCTGTGTGTTATGGAGTCCTGTGTTACCATAATAATGGCATTATGAAATATGTGCTCAACATTATCATGATATTAAATCCGCATGTGTTAAATAATATTGCTTAAGCTCGAGCCTGGCCGCGGACATTCCTCAGCTGTGTAGAGTTCCGAATAAATCAAAAATAGTTAACATTTAGGAAATGTAAATCACTTATTAAAAATAAGGACACTTTTATTATTAATGCTGACAAACATTGGTTCAGAGTCATTGCTCTTTATTGTTTATTGCACTTGGGAAAGTCGGTTAAACTGCATAAATATCAGCCACTACTGTTGTTAGAGCACATTGAATGTTTTGTAGGACTTCTAAGGGTAGTGGGTAATATTTAGCCCGTGCAATATAGCCCAACATAATCACTAGCCTTTGCAGTCATCTACCGATTAGATAACTAATCCGTCTGGTCACTAATCATTGATCAGAGCTGGTACGCTCTCTTTTGAAGCACATCAGTTTGTACCGTTTAAAACCTTTTTTTTTTTAACAGATAAGTTACCTATGTGTGGTTTCACATTCAAAGTTGAAGGGTCTCTTAACTGTCCACAGGTTGACCCATGTAAAGGGGGTCTTTTATTTGTGTTGGAGAAATCAACCACAGTGTGGAAACTATTTGAGAAAAAAAAAATGTTTATGTATGTAAAGGAGGACAGAATGTGTCCAGGACCTTCATCTTTCATCACGAGTTGAGCAAGATTGATGTTGATATATTGCATCACACGGTTAATGGGGGCGTTCAGCAGCTGCTGCACATATCAGATTATCGGCTGTCATCTCCGCATGTGTGTGTATGTGTGCGTCCACATGCTCTTCTGTATTTGGATGCGTGTGCTTAATATTGCTGTCTGCATCAGCTAATAGCTTTAAAAACATTAGCCCCACTTTACATTTGGCATCCATTGTGGGGTACTACTGTAAATCCAATTTCATATTGCACACACATTAAAACTGGTTGATATTTGAACTCGGTCATAGCAAAAACACCCGTCCCTTCAGTGCCATAGCGTGCTCTCTCAAAAGGCTAGAATATTGGTGCGTGGTGACTTGCAATCACACAGCAAAAACACCTTTTCCACATTACAGACAGGAAATTCCCTGGTCAGTGCAAAAACAAAGGAGCCTAAAGCGAGTTAAAGAGGGCACTACTTTTAAACGTGATTGACTCAAGATGAGCGCGTCATCAGTAAAATACACACCCTCAAGCGGGAAGCTCGTTTGTAAAGTCACGCTTGTCAACCGGTGTGAAAGATGACTATGTATTAAGAGAATACACCAAGGTGAAATATTCTGTACATAAATGTGTAATTGGACTGGTTGAGTTGTAAGGGGTCCCATCTCATTAAAAATAACATTAATCAGTAGACATGATTATAACTGGCGTAGAAGGGTTGAGACATGTATTATTTGTCAGAGCTTGTACAGTTTTATAGATTGAAGCTGTTATGTCTTAGAAATTGGGCTGTCCCACAGGAATATTAACGGCCGTGACTAATAATTTCCATGAAAGATTTATAGAAGTATTTATTTGCCCTCTGTTTCACCACACATGTCATCACGCCCGTCAGCCAATCGTATGATTGCTGTTCATATGCTTGGACTCTACAGTATACTCCTAATACAGAATGTGTGCACCAATTACACTATATCATCTGTTCAATCCTACTGACAACTAAAAAGCCAGTTGTGAATTTGCAGGACAAACAAGGAAGACATATCTTACCTTGTATTACGGTGAATGAGGCCCATTCATAAAATGCCACTTAAATCAATACATGGAAAGCAAAGTTACATCAGTATGGTTAAATATAGGTATACAGTCTGCTGATCATAAAATGTATCCAATCCGTGTCTCAAAACTGTGACGCGGTCCGAACCGCGATTGACCAGTACTGGTCCACAAAACTCACGTTTTGGATCGTCGCTGATCACGAAATAACACCAAGCAACATAATTGCATTTTTCTTTTGCACCAATTTGGCCTATGTCTGCTTGTTTACATCCATCTTCAAAATAAGTATAGGCCTATTTTAAAGTTTTTATCAAACTTCAAGCAAGCTGATCACGCAGTACAAACACATGGGGGTAGAAAACAAATGATCGCTCTCAAGGCCATTTATAGTGAATCTGCCCTATTGTCATTCTGACCTCTGCTTAAAAATGAAACGTGTCTAAATGATGTTGTGACAGCTACTGTATGCACTACCAACAAGGCAACAAACCCAGAATAAAGTTATTGGCTCGGCTGACGAACCTAACAACTGAGCCGTTAAAGAGATGAAAATTGACGCAGGAGCCAGCTTCACGCAATGTCAACGGAGAGCTGCTTGTCCCCCAGTTGGCGTGGTTTTCAGGATAGTCTTATAACACGTTGACCTCTGTCTCAAGGCAGGGGAGCCTGTGAATTGACAAGACACATCTGATTGGTCATTGTTGTTGTTATGTTTTGGACTGTTTTGCCATTGCACTTAACACATAGGTTATACGTGCAGGTTGTCATGCACGCAATGCGTGAAGATAATTTCAAAATAATGGCACACTTTTCCGGTTACTCGCACAAGGTTATATTGCAGTTTTGATTAAAATGCGATTAATTGTGCAGCTCTACTCCATAACGTATCGGTTTACTATTATATTGCATGCTTCTATTTCACTGGGTTGGTATTGACATTTGCCACTGTTGCTGCTGTCTTTTCTGTTTTGGCTACAGGGTGCAAACAACATCCAGGTACGAAGGGCAGTGAAGGACACACTTTCCAACCCCCAGTCTCCCCAGCCATCCCCGTACAGCTCCCCGAAGTCCCTGCACAAGACCCAACAGAGCTTCTTGCCCCCCGGCTGGGAGATGAGGATAGCCCCCAACGGGAAACCTTTCTTCATCGACCACAACAGCAGGACCACCACCTGGGTAAAAGATATGTTATATGATATCATATCATATGACATGAGACACATCACCTGTTGAGACTTTCACTTTGGTTTGTGTATAAAGTTGTTGGCATGACCATGGTTGTAGATTAACATATCTGGGTGAGCAAGTAAGGCTGAACGATTTTGGAAAAAATCAAATTGCAATTTTTCTGACAGATATTGCGATAGCGATTTGATTTGCGATATCCATTTTATTTTAAAGTCAAAATTTAAATTATATATATATATATTCAAAACATGTTAGGGAGCATTACCACGAGATTACATCAAAATATTAACTGTGCTATATTCTAATAAAAAGATGAGCATAAATATACAGGATTAATTTCATAGAGCATGGATTTACTGCATATTAGGATGTAACAGGGTGCACATTGGTAATTTTAGCCAAATTTTAGATGTGCTCAAGCACATGAGTGGCAGACTGGGGTGGTGGTTCCCCTCTTTAAAAAGGGGGATCAGAGAGTGTGTGTCAATTACAGGGGTATCACACTACTCAGCCTCCCTGGTAAAGTCTACTCCAAGGTGCAGAAGAGGAGGGTTTGGCCGATTGTTGAACCTCAGATTGAGGAACAACAATGCGGATTCCGTCCTGGTCGTGGAACAACGGACCAGCTCTTTA
>JAODLL010037845.1:0-21705 GCA_026546735.1 Forbesichthys agassizii
TATATATTATATATAGTCTATAGTCATTGATTCTGATGAAGCCTTTACTGTAGCTCGACAATATGACTTACATCCAAATGGTGAGGTTTTATAGACGATCATCCAGTCAAGTGCTCAAATCACAAAATATTTATGTAATTACGTCTAAAGTAATTTCAAGTAGAAAATTTAACATGATTTAGCCGATTTTCCTTTTTTAAAATATACTTACAGTAAAGTCAGCTTGGAGTCAGTCATTGTATGAGCTAATACACTTTTTATTCAAATTCAGCTGTAAAGCTAACAGGGTTAGCTTTGTATATTTGGCAGTCCCTCATGATGTAGTCTCAGCCTCTTCCGTCCATTAGCACTAGCATAACTATATGTAAGGCACTATGCAACAAAAGCAACTCTGTGCTAAATATTAGCACTGTTAGTGTTGTCACTCAAATGTCTGTATCCATAATTCTCAAGCGATGCTGGTGCAGTGGTTTATTTACTCATTTAACATTTTCAACAGCCTACAGAGTCATGTTGTTTAGTTTCCCAACTAATTTCTGTGTGTGATCTTGTGATCTTGAAACAGTAACGGCTTGCTATCGCAAAGCACATAAGTCACATATTTTGACCTTTTTTAGCCATAGTTGCAGAAATCACTGGGTGTAGCTTTGTCAGCAGAGGAAGAGAATAGTGTCTGCGCTTGTAAAATGGCTTGATAACACGTAATTTTCACTGTGGTTTCACTGGAATATGGGAAGACCAATTCCAATACTAGTACCAATTAAAAGTTCATATTTTACCATAATTACTGTAACATATGCCACATTACTATAATTGCTACTTTTGACTGGCCATCAGTGGCATTAGCTGTTGCAATGCTCTTTAGTGTAGCCTGTTGCCACCCAAAAGATTCCAGCTGCCAAACCTGGGTGCTTTCAACTTTACGAGACATGGTTATTCAATGTTATAAATCAAACCATTTTTGTTATTTGATATTTTCCATTACTGAGATATAGTTTAAATTATTGAATTAAATGTTCCTGCACATAAGTCTCTCTCTGCCTAAGAACCTTGCAACCATATTTAAAGGAACTATTTGTATGATATTGTCTGCCACTAGATGTCAAATTAAGCACCAGCATCTTAGACCAAAACATATGCTTCATGGGCCACACACATACACACATGCACACACAGCCAAACCAGCTATGAAAACAAAGAATAGAGGAACTCGGAATACAAAACACGCAGACGGAGTGTGACATCATTCTTTACCAGAATGCAATTACTGCACTATATAATTACATTTAAAATAGTTGTTTGTTGCTACATTGTTTAAAATATCGTTTATAGGACCTTTAAACGTATAGTCAGTTATTGCAAGCTAATTGTAAGCTAATACACTTTTTGCCAAAGTCAACGAATATATTCTCGCATCTCTCTATCTTAACGTTCTCTGTGCATGTTGAAAAAATGATCTGAAACGTCTACAAAGCTCTGGTAAATAGGAACATAAACAAAGTGGTCAACACCGCTCACATCAACAAAGCCATATTACGCTTTGCTTCACAAAGCGTTTCGATGTGTGGGGCGCCGCAGAAGGACATGGTTTTGAGTTGAGCTCGAAGTTAGCAAGTGTTCTCGAGAATGACTAACCCTGCCTTTAAAGTAAATTTGCTATCAGAGAAACCGAGATTTCCTATCATAACTTGCTGAGATGTTTCTTTTAGTTTCTTCCTTCTTTATATTGAAGATATAATGTGTTCCCCAAGGTGGCCATTCTTTCCTAATTAACAATTATTTCACCTGGCTGCACTCTTGAAGCCGTTGCTGCAAATGAAATCAGTGTGTACATATTAACAAACAAGGTCCCCTGTGGCACTCTCATACAATTTAACACCATTCAGTTCGGCACAGGGGATGCTTGAGAATGCCAAACACATGTTCCAAATTGGAACATTTGAGAACAGCCGTGATTGCCAGCATATGCATAATCAGATTCAACAGGTGTGAATGAGATTATTATTATAATGATGAATATCCTGACATAAAAGACAATATCAACACAGAACCTCAAGCCATATGGCCTGAACTATGTGGTCAGAGTCTATCATTATTTTTAAACACTACATTACAGGTGGTGAGTAGGAACAACATGGTCTCAACTACTGTGTAATAAATAATAAAATCTCTACTTTGAAGTGTTATGAGACATCTCAAATGAGAACAAGTGTTGTCTGACTGTGATTCACACTAAAATCAAAGGTTCACAACTTTGCCGTGTGTCCATGCTATTATGCCTTTCTCATAAAGCAATCCTTCTATTTTACGGCATTCATGGGAACTAAATCCTCCCAATTTACAAATAACACTATAAATTGTGGTTTTATTAAAAAATATTACAACGCTATATTTGAATGGTATTTTTGTGTACTAATAGCTATCATAAATCTGGTAGCATGCAGGCTGGTTCAACTTTAAATATATAATGTGTAGATATCTTACTGTAGATCCAAAAAAATACTTGAACCAAATGATAATTTTGGAAAACCCCTTTTAGTCATTTAAAAAAAAAAAAAGGTTAACAAGCAATAGATATTTACAACATAACATACTATTCCTTATGTATCAAAGACCCATATAATAATAATAATAATAATAATAATAATAATAATAATAATAAAAATAATATCCTGCCATTCACCTTGTGGTTTGACATGCATAGGGGCTAGAGAGAGGGATAAAGAAAGAATCACCGAGTATGGCTTTGTGTAAGGCAAGACAATTACACAATCTTTATCTCAGCAGTTTTACTAAGTGAAGGTGACAGTCTTTTGAACAATTCACTCTATATTGGACACCAACATTTATGAGTAAGATGTGCTTCTTCAAAGCCCAGAAACAGTGATACATGGCAACATTAACACTAAGGTATCCTGCATGGTAAACAGTGCCATTCTTGTATTAAAACAAAATGTTTGGACTAGATCAGTTGTCTATGATCGAATGCACGTTGGTGAATACTACATCCTGATTGGACAACAGGCATTTCTTAAAAAAGGCAGGGTCGAGAGGTCAGGTTATGCACTATTTATTTTTTAGAATATTCAAAATTGTTAAAATTTCCATTCAAAACATTTATATTTAGAAATGGCTCAAGCCATGAAACTGATCCATGGAACTATCAATGTTGCTGAAATTCCACACAGCAGCTTTGATGTAGCCACATACCTGCATGGTTTACAGATTTACAGAGTCACTGAGAACATTTCAAGGGGAATCGTTTCAATAGCATTTCCCACTGACACGTCTAGGAAATTATTAAATCAGCAACGGTCAATTGTGTCATTAGCAGGCTTTTGGTGTGGACCCAGAGCCTGTGGGTGGCCTTGTGCTCAAGGAAAGTGCTAGTGAGGACTGTTCTTTCCATGGAGACATGTGTTCCAGTCACCCGGTACCCAATCCAGTGTCTTTGAAGATATCTAGAAAAAGCAGCCAATATTAAAGAGAAAGGTTTTCCAAACATAGGTAGGGCAGAGTCATTAGTTAAAACTAAATCCACGTGTAATATATCTAATTGTCTGGCTGCACTTTATTGAATATAACACATTACCCTGTAGTGTTAGAGGTTGGAGCTGAGAATGTGTGAAAATTATTTATGTCCCTCCACATTGAATTCATGGCGTAGTAAAATATCCATAAAAACATGTTTTTGTTTTCCATTTCAGTACTGTTAGCATTATTGTTTTTAACACACTAAATAACAATGTCATAAATTAGCAAGACATTAGTTTTGTGAACATAAATTCTAGGTCACATACCATACAGTCCATGCATCCATTCTTCTATACAATAGATCTTCTATACAATTAAACAGATACATCTGTCTAATTATTCTTAACACAGACAATATATCTAATTATTCAATGTTAATAAAGTAGCAAGATTGTTATTTTATAATCTTAATACATTTCTCAAATAAAAATATCACACATCTGGTGAACGCATACGCAATAAAGGTTACTCTCATAATTTTCCATAGTCTGTAAAATAGTTTGATGAGTCTAAGGAAAAATGAATACATATTTATGAATTTTCTTTATTCAAACGTAGGACTTGAAATGGGCAGCCAATCAAATGTGGGTATTTTTTTAAACCTTTTTTTTAAATAAAATGTAAGAATAGGTTTAGAGAATACAATGTTTTGTTTAGTTCTAGTGTTAGGTTTAGTTTAAAATAATTTGCATTTTGTTTAGATTATCTTTACTTCACTATTAAATTCACATCATGATTGTATTTATTTTACAACAACATTATGGTGAATGTTATTTCTCATGCAAGCAATAAGACTCCATAAAAACATTATTACAAAATACATTCTTTTATTCATTCATCAATGTAAATGCGCAAAGAAATATCGGTGGAAAGAAGTATTAACACAAACATTAGTGGCATAAATTCTTGAGATAATTTACACAAACTATTTCAGAGATTGATGTGCTTGCTTTTCCTGTATGAATTATCCTCCAGTACATCCTCAAGTTTGCAGTTTCAGTCGATGTTAGCATCGCCAGACTACAAGTTTATAGCCACCTCTGCCATCCCGTGTCATCTGTTTGCTCTTTTCAGCTAGCTGAATTCACTGTTACATTTAAATTCATACTTTTATTATATGTACATGATATACAGTTTTTCTTAAATACATTTGGACTGTTTCCAATCTATTTACAATATTAGAGCTTATTGATATTTCATGTAATGATTACAAAACAGATGTACTTCATGCTCTAAGAACAAAACAAAACAAAAACAGGTCATGCAGCAATATTATATACTCAGTAATACTCAAATCTGCATAGTTTCACGTGAGGTATCTAACAATACCTATTGTGAAATACAACAACTTGTGCCAACAACAATTTGCCAATTAAATGCAATGGTGGTTATATTTATAATTTTGCTGTTATAATATTCTAAATTCTTCACTTACACTTGATGCATGGATAAACAGTTCATAGTACTCTCAGTCCAGTATACTGTATAAGTGATTTGACAAGCAATTGCATTCTTATGTTGAATTAGTCGTATATTGGAAATATTCACTGTTGCTGGGAATTTGCACAAAGTGACATACACACACTGACATTTCTGTCAACAAAACTGGATTACAGTAGACCTAACAGGGGTTTTCACAATGAGGATGTCTAAACAATGGAAGAAGTTTTTCTGTTCACCCATTCGTTAGATAAAAAATAAACTAGCATGTGCTTTAATAGACAAATTAAAATCTGTAGTCTGTTATACAACTGCAAGTGTTTGCTCATCATATACTATAGTTGATATAATGTACTTATTATTGTTAATGTTATTGTGTTAATGTGCACCTATAATTTACTTGTACAGTATTGTTCAAGAGAGTATTAGATGAAATGGCAAGATTTTATTTGTATTTGATATACCTAACTAATTAATGTACTAGTCTTTTTGCTTGCTATTTTGTTACTACATTACTGACATGGAAAGGAAAAGAATATGGAATATTTATAGGCAGCTTAATCTCTACGAAACCAATTGGAACTCAATGTTCTCAGACAACAGTGACGTGTGTGTGCGTGCGGGTGTGCGTGCGTGCGTGCGTGCGTGCGTGCGTGCGTGTGTGTGTGTGTGTGCATTATTGGGGTTTGGACCACTCACAACAAGCACATTCCCATCTGATTCTCTCTTCACTTGATGATTAACAACCATGGGCCAGCGAAGGCTGTTGCTTGTCTATCTCACACTCTGTCTCTTTCACTTGTTTTCAGTGGAGCCACACAGCCTAAAACCTGCCATGGCAGACAGACACAAGGGCCTGGATCCAAAAATGCCCCCCCCCATTTCCCTAGTCCTTAGATCCTCTGGCACATGTGGAGCCTGGACTTAGATGAGGAGGTGGCATCCTTCCACACCTTGCAGGAGAGGCCCTTGGCGCAGTCGCAGCGCTGGAAGATCTCCAGGCCGTGAGAGCCCTTCTTCCTTTGCTTGGTGCACACTTCACCCTGCCTCAGGACCGGCTTGCAGATTTTGGTCCAGAAGTGGCGTGCACAGCAGTAGCCCTCAGTGCAATCTGACGAGCGCAAGCATGAGTCACCCTCATGACCTACAAGATATGTTTAGGTGAGGTAAGTAAGTAAGATAAGTTATGGTATGTTGTGGCTAAGATCATATTAAGTATAAGTTAGGTTACGGTAAAATAATGTATGGTAATAATATAATAAACCAAAATACAATGCAAGCTAAAATAAGATTAGGTATGGTAAAGTAAGATGAAATACAGTAATATAACATAATACAATATAAGGCAGGGTAAGATAAGGTAATATTGGCCTTTTGGTTAAGATCAAGTGTAGTAAAGTAAGATTAAGATAAAGTATGGTAATACAAATGAATTAAATGTAGTTAACATAAGATAATACAGTATATCTGCAAGGTAGAGAAAACAGTGTATGTTGCAATTATTTAGTTTGAGTGCTACATCCAAACAGTGTTGTAAAATAACTTTTACTAACAAGCAATGCTTTCTAAGAGAACATCATCCGACATCTTGATCTTGTAGTTTTTTTGTACAGTTACCAATTGTTTGTTACGAATAGGAAATGCACTGCAACCTAAGAACTTAAGCAAAAGGAAATGTACAAATAATTTTCATTATGTTGTGGCTTCCATACAAACATGTCCAAGCAATGATTGCTTCTTCTTCCAAATCAAATTGCATTATGGCTACGTTAGCAAACAACAAAAAAATATGCCAATCCATTTCCTGATTTATTAACCAAGTAATTCCATTTGGCTGAAACCTGATATTATAGGCAGGTGGTTTATATTATTTGTTATATGCGTAATTAGTACAACAAAAAGTTATTAGACATGTAATTTATACACGTCTCAGTGAAGCACTTGGAAGCACATTCGACGACCAATTGGCCAATGTTTCAATACTTCAATACAGAACCACCCATTATTCCTAGCTATTTCACTAGTCATGCTGCATTTACAGTACCCAACAACAAACCACTTTCTCTCCATCTAACCTGTGGAAGGTCATTATACACAATATCCGAGAGTAACTAAAGCTCAAATAAAAGAAAAGGCATTTTACTCATTGCTTATTTATGGCAATGTGTGGTAAATGTGGCCAATTTCATACCTGTTTCAGTATTATAGCCTATTTTGTCTTCTGAGCACATTTATAGTATATAAATTAACTTTATATAGTGACCCATTTAAGTGGCTCATTAAAAACAATGCTTTATGGATAGTTCTTAACATTCACTTGAGTCAAGTGAAATGATTGCCAAGCAGGGGGGCTTAGTGAGTTATTAGCATGTTTAGCGCCAAACCTACATTCTGCGGTTTTCACTTGTGTAGTAGACGTGTGTTGTCAATGAGGGTGTTTGTGTGGCTGTTTTATGTAGGTGCAGAAACAGCAGGGGCATTGTGGTTTCTTCTAGAGTCCCCATACTGTTGGGCTCAGAGACACTGATATATGAGCAGAGGGGTAATTATGGAAGTAGTTTGCGGATTGGCGTCCCCCACTATAGCTCTGCGGGGCAAGCAGTCAGCGAACAAGAGAATGCACGGATTCAGCTATCTAGACCACGTTCAGCGAGGAACTCAACAAAGAGGAATTGAGAAAAGACAACAGAGACACTGTTTATGACACAAATGTAGAAGGGAGCATGTTTTCCAGACAGCTGAAGGAGGTGGTAGGAGAAACGACGAGCCCATCTTACCTTTGAGAGAATGCTTAGCGTGTGCTTTCCCATTCTTCTTCCAGCCATGGTCCTTGGTGGAGAGCTTATTGTCGTCATCTAAATCTGAGATATGAGGCGAAAGCACACTCTCTGACGTAGGGACGCAAATATCTGGAAGAAGAAGAAGATAAATCATCAATGGTGGTCTGTCACAAAAACCTCAGACGACTGCACTCAGAAAGGGGTTAGCATTCATGGGTATACCCACAGAATATATATGCATAGGGGTACTGCTTAACAACTAAACGACTCAGATTATGTTACAGTACTTTTTTCTAAAATGACATGTTAATCAATATTTAAATAAAGATCTCTGGCCATGAAACTGTAATAGCATCTCTTCATTATGCCTTTCTGGCTGAGCCAGCCGTACTAAGGTCTGTCAGTATACTGCATACGTACAGTTACTGCAGCGGTTCCCAGGGCAGCACATGGCATCTCTATGGCAACGCTTCTTCCTCCTGCGGCACGTGAGACAGCGGGAAGGGGCCTGTTGCGGACTGTGGCAGTAGCTGCCAACACTGCACTCTTTATCATTGCTGCAGGGATATACCTGTAGGAAACAGGGAATTGTTACTCTCCATTTGTATTTCAGATACTCTCTTCAATCAAGACAAACCACAGACCAACAATAAGTAAGGAGTGTTTATCTACGGGATTCCATGCTAAAACAGATAACTTTTTAACAACGTAGTGAGCTATTGTAAGATAATACACTTTTTGTCAAATATCGTTATCTTACCCTTCTCTGTGCACGTTGAAAAAAGAATCAGATACTTCTACACCCTGGCTCCGTAAATAGGAAAACATAAAGTGGGGAACACCCTTCACAACAACAAAGCCGGAGTGCTTCGATTCGCTTCACAATGCGTTTCAATGTATGAGGCGGTGCTGCCGTGGGCGATATTGTTTTGATTTGAGCTTGAAGTTAGCAAGCGTTCGAGAGAATACCTAACCCTGTCAAAAATTGTAAATCTGTTTGGGGAGAGGTCCAGCAAAAACAAGATATTCTTCTAAACACTTCATAGTGAATTGTGTATTCAGTTGGTGTTCAGTTCACTGCTGGCTAAAGATAGCCGGTCCTGAACCTTCTGGACAGAGATGTTCGTAACCACATCTATTATAATGTAAACAGCACCATATGATAAAGACATGTGAGTTCTGTTTAAGGATGGGAAAATACTAGGTAGTGATTCAGCGTCTAACTTAATTACACTAAAGCAGACTTGACGACACATGCCGACACAGAGGCTTAAACAAGGATTCTACGGGTTGAAGGACAAGCTCCTGTCATTACAACATTAGCTGGGAATACAGTATGTCTTGTAATAATGTAAGTGACTGTAGAAATGTAATACGGTAGTTTATTCCTCCTTACAAAGCATATAATCTGTTATCACTAAGTACATGTGGTACATATCTCTCATACAAGTCAAGTTTAATATATGCCACATAATATTGGGAAAAAGCTTTCCAAATACATCTCACATTCACATCACCTTATCTTCCGTTTCTTCTTTATTTCCCTAGTAATTTTAGACAGCATGGCATGTGTTTCCAGAGGACAAACATGCAAGATGTCCAACAGCTAGGACCGCATGGTGGTTTCAAACAATGCATCTATTGGCACCAAGGAAACCCCAAGTCAGATTGTCTTAATCATCAAAACAGAACCAGCTGAGCTTGAATGTATTACATCACACTTTATTGTGGGTTTATATGAAGGGATAACATTTAAGACCTAATACCATTGCACAACTTCAGAAGTGTTTGTTAAACTCCCTGTTTTGGGGCAGGGTGTTTTAAATATGTAGTGTTTCCTTAAGGTGGTCCATTGACACCTTAGGAACATAATCAAAGTGGTGAACACTGCTTCACATCAACAAAGCCGTAGTACAAGTCTTTGCTTCACAATGCGTTTCGATGTGCGGGGCTGCTCGCGGAGGGCGTGGAGGAATATTGTAATTTGATTTCCTCGAATTTAGCAAGCGTTCTCAAGAATTACTGACGCTGTCTGGGCTAATTTGCTCCTCCTTCTTTCTAATTGCAGATCATTTAAGGAAGTACACCACAAATCTGTAATCCTTTGTGGATCAAAACCTAACCTAATTATATGATTATAATTTCTGGGAGCCACTTTGTGCAGCCTTCTTCCACCCTAAAGTATACCCATATGTAGTGTAAAATACTTGAGCAGACAGCATTTTGCCTCTTATTGTCATGAGTTAGATCCACGCTTGGATTCAAACTGAGAAGTGATTGGATGGAGCAGTCCCAATGTGAGTGTGGTCAGATAATACACATTGCCACAAGGGAAATTAACTCAATATCCACCTGCCGGTAAAACACAAATACTTGACATACTTGATATTTTATGCTTTATTGAGATAGCCACAGTGGATGGTATAATCAAATCACTTGAGATATTACTGGAAGTGTTCTCATAATGTAATTCCTCAGTCATCCCGCCTCAGGTTGAATTGAAAGCGGAACGGGTATGAATTCATCTAAAAATAATGTTTCCTTTAAGAATTGATTTTTTACTCACAACGTGAAGACAAACCAGACATGGTAAATTCAACCACAAAAAAAGACATACATCAGAAAGATCTTTCTGTCATCATTCTTTAGCCCATACCACCTCATCTAAAACACATTCCATTAAAGCAAAAATATATTGTTATTGCAGTGTATAGACTCAGACAGACATCACAGAACAATACCAGCCAGAAATATGTACACAACAGGAACATAGCAACTGAATGTGTCTAATATGTCCAAGTGAAATACTGTTGGTGAATCGCGACAACATTAAGATGGTATTGTTCTGACAGATCTGAATTAACATGGCTTGCCACTGCTAAATATGGAATAATAAACATGTGAATGATTATTAAAGACACTTAAATAAGAACAAACACATTTTTCAGGGGACCATTCTAAGATTAAATGTACACCACATGTTTCAATCAATTCTATCAATATCTGCAGACATTAATGGTGTAAGTCAACAAGCTTATGTTGAAGACATGGAGTAAACCACACTGAAACCACATGATGCTCGTTCTGGTCCAATATTCCGACAGATGAAAACAACAAGAAAGGAGAATAATTAAAGTGAATGACTGTTCTTCATTATAACTGATCCTCCATAAGAACAAAGTTAATCCATTGATCAATATAGTAATAATAAGTTCTGACTTATCAGGAATGAAAGGGGGGTGGGGGGTTTGGGGGAAAATGACTTTGCCCACCCAAAAATACAAATATATGCTTTTTCTGTGCCATTGATTCTTGCTCTATACCTTAACACGCTGGATCTAAAAATCTCAACATAAAATGTATAATTACAGCATTTGTAAGATAAGATAAGACACTTTCTGTCAAATTCAGCAAATATCTCCTCATGGTCCTAGACAGGTTCTATATGCATGCTGAAAAGAAATCTGTTTTTTCTACACAGCCATTTCTCTGTAAATGAGAACACAAACAAATATCCTATCCTTGGCAATGTGTTTCCAATATGCAGGGCGAAGCTTCTGAGGCTTCTGAGTTTCCCTATGGCATTGAAGGGAGAGGTGTGTTTGTTTTGATCGAGTTATATACGTACTTGTTCCACAAATGGGGGTGAGTTGCCAAACTAACATCTCTGCCTGTCCACCCTGTCAGAGGGTTCTAGGACCAGCCCTGTGACTGATATTTCTTAAAGATAATCTGAATTGCACACATGACCCACAGCTTTGGGCAGGGTGTTTTATACATGCATACAATACCCAAGATGAATCTCTGATTAGTGCAATCTGACAATAAAATCGTCACAATGAATCAATCCAGAGTTTTATATTTCATGTCATATTCTCCTATTGAGTCATTTAAAGCATTCCATTGTTGTTACCAGGTCAGTTTTCAATATGCAGAAACATCTGCATTTTGGACTATGAATCACTGTGTTGGAAAGAACGTCTGCCGAACTAGGTTCAGTATTGTCTGGAGGAGTGGAATAAAGTGCTTTCAGGCCTTTCTGACGTATGTGAAAAATGGATTGTTGTATGTGCATAAAGACAAATGGACCCGGCTGGGCAGTGGTATTTCTTACTACCTGCGCCTGAGACCTATCTTAGTTTCTGTCCAGCAATCTGGGATTGATTATTATACATATGACGAGGTGACGGGGGGTTTGGTTCAGCTCGTCCATCAAGGCAGCTCTTTGAAACCCAGTGACACACGCCCGATTATCTCGCCTTATCTCGTGTTGAAAAAAATGCCTCATTCAGATCTTCTGAGGAACAAGGTCTCGTTTGGATGCCTCTCATTCATCCCCGGTCCTCGGCCCACTTTAGTGCCAATGCATTTCTTTTGCTCCCCTATTTTCCCCGGCCGAGACAGTCACATGAAAGCGTGACCTTGTATCCTGTGGAGGAAGTGGGCCGAGAGCTGTGTACTCTGTAGCCTGGCATGCTGGTAGGACGATAAAGGGAGAGACAGGGCAGAGAGTCATGAGGGAAGCCCCCGGTCTTGTCTCGTGCTGCTCTCGTGCTGTGGTTACCGAGAGGCACGCAGAGCGTGTAGGAGCGGCAATGTGCTGTACGAGGGCGTGAGCGCCGGATGTGCGGGTCTTTGAACGCGCTGCATCACCTAGGATGTATTTTCCCGTATTTATAGCAGGGGAGTCAGGGGTCTGATAGCAGTGTGATAGCTGCACTTATTCACAAAGTGCTGCTGAAGAATGTATGTAAACACACCGGAAAGCTTTGAAGTCCTTACAAGCACTGGGTTTCTAACACAGCTGATACATGCGTAATGAAACATATTACCCATACGTTACAGTTTATTTCATTAGAAATAAGATACCTGACCAGTTAAAATACACTAACGCAATGAATGCAGGCACACATGCACACAGACACGCACACAAACCTACACACTCACAGACTACACCCAAATACTTGGGCCTGAGCTGATCCTGTGATTGAACTTGAACTTCGGAGATCAAGCAGGTAACCTAAAACTGTGAATGGTGTTAATGAGTAGCAGTGGCTTTAAGAGAGTCAAATAAACTATGTCACTGAATAAGCAAACCCCATCTGCCCCATAAGCAGGGAGAACCATCCGGTATCAGATAACATAGGGCGGCAGTGCATAGCACACACACAGCACAGCACAGTACACACACACGCACACAAGCACAACTTGGCTCCATGTAAGACGTGTGTTTATACGTTAGCCTCTCAAAGGCTATACTCCAATGTCTCTAATCTAGAACTAAGTAAGGTTTACATACCTAAATGGTATCATTCACCAGCCACAAGACCTTGCATTATCCCCGGCCACGGAAAACATTTATGCTCACCATTATGTTGGTGACCAAAACAAGATCAATGTACACTGTAGATTCAATTTTCGGTATGCTGGTACATTGAATCCTGTAATGTTGGACAAGTCTGGTTCTTTTTGCTCAATAATTCTTCCAATTACAGTCCAATTAGAGAGGGTATGTTGAAGTGGCAGCGCTTATGGCTCCAATATGTGACTAAATGAGCAACGAAACAAGAACCCCCCACCCCTCCATCCCCCTAACCTCCACTCACGAGTGAAGCAGATCTGTCTTAGCGCTAACAAGCAGTCACACCTCTCTCTCATTAGCATCACTATGGAGCCACCTTCGGTTGGAGGGTGTCAGGAGAACGCAGGCAGCTCTGTATTTATAGACAGAGGCTTTAGACGTCATCCCTGTGTTGAATTAAATCAAGAAACGACAGGCTAGCTGACCGGCTGCTGATGTTTAGCAGACATGAATGCCGCCACCACAAGCTTCCTTTCCTGTGGGTTCAGAGGTTAACGTAGTGAGTGCTGCCTGCCCATACTGTCCATTTCTGCTTGTTTACTTTCAAGGAACCAGCGCCCACCCACGAGCACTAGCTTTCAAGGTCTCGGAGGCCCTAATTTTAGGTTATGTCAGATTTTCTCTATAGTCAGTGTAATGGGAAAGGGCAAGAGGATGGGATAACACATGGCAGCTTGAATGGCTGTGAACAGGCAAAGCAGCCGTGTGCCTGGTGGAAGCAACACTTGGTGGAAGCAACACTTGGTGGAAGCAACACTTACAATCAACAAAAACAATAGCCACAGCAAATGAATGTGTGTCAGGCTCATTGACTAAAATCTGATAGATCAAATTGCAAATGACCTTGTGTTCCCTGCCTCAATTCCACTGGTCAGCTGGACTCTCCTCAGTTCTATTGTGTAGGATTTGAAAGGAAGCCAGTGTCCTAAAACAGCTGGCTGTTACTAAATACAAATGTACCCTGCTATTTTATTTGGCCAAAGAATAAGCATGGGATATGATGGTGAATACAGCTATATGAAGGGTAATCGTGCTAGCGCATGTGTACTTGAGAGGTGTTATAATACTGTACGTCAAATAGTCCTACCAGATTAAACAACAAACTCACCATGATAAAAGATAGTTAAACTTAAGCCAGAAGAGAAATATTCTCTTAAACTAAACCAGTTCTAAACATCGAGCAGTACTAAAATACCTATACAGACATAATAATAATAATAATAATAATAATAATAATAATTTACTTTTAAACACTTTTAAGGGGCTTACTGATAGCTAATGCCAAGAATGCGTTTTAATGATGGATATGGCTCCATCAACTTCAACACTAATAGTACAGTAACTCGTAGCTGCTACAAATTGGTGCCACACTTAGCCAATTAAAACCTTATGAGGAGAACCAAAGTTGTTATCTGCCATTTACTCTGCTCATAAACAACCACTATATGATGAAATGCAGAAGGGCAGGGGGCTTGCCTTCCGGGCACAGGCCACATATCTGGCCAAGGTTAGATTATGGTAACACACACACACACACACACACACACACACACACACACACACACACACACACACAGTGACCATCTTCTTTTGGCCACTTCATGAAACGTGCCATGCCATTTTACTCCAATAACAGCAGGCTGGTCTCTGCACACAAACTGTTAGTGTCCTATTTGTCCACTCCAGATTATTCCAAGGGCAATATGGCTGCAGGCAGATGTTTAAACATAGGTCAGGGATGGGTTCTTTGTGATTGGACCTCCTCCAAACTTCAGAGAAGAAAATGCTTTTCCATAATCCCCTGTCTGTGCAGGATGTCGGGCATCTGGCCTTATAGCGATACTCACTTATTGACCAGTGACCGCTGTCATTGCAATTGATATTCCAGAGGAAAGCTCCTATACACTATCTTGACGAGTCATTTACTGTATATTGGCATGAAAACCCCTTTTGCTGGAAGATGGGTTATGAATGTGGAGATACAGAGAAAAAGGTGAGGCAGTGCCATCTACTGCCCGAAAGAATACTGCAATGCAGCGCAGCAGAGAAATCACGTTACTGAAGACAGCGCAGCAAGGCACATTAATGTACCTGTCAATAATTCTCCCTGTTCTGAATTTATGAATATAGAAAATCAATCAACCAATGAAGCAATCAATCAATCAATCAAGTTACCACATATGTAAACAATTATTCAATTACATACATTAACATTATATCCCTACTTTTTTCACAATACATCCTTCATAAAGGCACGTCTGCTGACTGCAGTGTTCAAAGGTATATAATAGCCTTTATCCAGTTGTAACAGCAGGAATTGATCACTTTTGGAGTGTGTAAGTGGTCTGTAAGAATATCCCTCCGCGGCCCCGCTGCGAGACGCTCATAATCCCCGCAAGCGTCTGGAGGATTTTAATGACACAAGGAACCAGACAGAAAATTACCCGAAGTGTTAACTTTTTCACACATTTCTGCTGGCATTAATGATTTACCGTGGAGGTGAGCTTCACCCAACTGTGGCGGCAATTCTGATTTATGGGGGACCCGACACCTGCACTTTATTCCAATAACGATTTACACGTGAGAATTAGAAAACCTACTACGCAATATTTGAGTAAAGGAAATATCGCATTTATTTTTTACATGGCACGACCCCATAATTTACACAACTTTCCAAAATGCTAATTCTAGTAACCTACTCATTACATATATTATAAGTATCCTCCTATATTCGTAAGTAGTATTCGCCTCGACTAGCCTACATTAAAGTGGATATTATGATTAAATGTTACCGCTGACATACCTGTGTCAGAATGTTGAACGTCTTGGTGATCCCGCTATGGAGCGTGGCTGACTGGTTGCTTGCTGGAGTCGGTGCGACTTCCGACAGCGTGGACTTGATAGAGTTCGATTTGGACCGCGATCCAGACCGTTTTGTGGTCCCCATCCTCAACGTAGCGACCATAAGCAACAGGGCATACCATCTAGTCCCATTAACAACGAGCATCCTCGAAAAAAGTAGACGATATGCTTACAAACGCCAAAAGAACAGCAGATTCAATGTGTCTCGCAACAATTATAATAGTCAATGAGGCGTGCGCGCTGTCCATGCGCTAAAGCTTGTCCCTCAGTATAAATGATAGTGTTGACGTATCTCTGCAGGCTAAATCAAATACAAAAACGCATATGTGCCATCGCTAACACGCCACTTGTCTAAAATATCAATGGCCCAGTATTCTAGTGACAAAATTATGAAGTATCCTAACTGTCTTTAGAAATGCTGATGGTCACAAGGTCAGAATGGGACTTGCAAAGTGTTTTCCAGACAGTCTCTGGCAAAGAGTGAATGCTGAGCATAGTATTTTATCGTCTCGGATACGTCCTTTTTATAGGATTCTAATGGGTTTGCTTCCTCCGCCCCCATTCAAAGCTGACAAAGAATGAAACTGATCTGTGTGCGGCAGTGGTGCTCGTCTCAGTCCTGTCCCGACACCGGCTCCAGAAGCCCCTTTGGGAAAAACCTATAAAATTATACACTGTGTACTTTAACTGAGCGCTTGACCCTTTTTACTAGGGTTCTAGGCGCCTGGTGCACAGGAAATAAAATAAAGCATGGTGCATTAAAGTGTGCCTTTAACATGGAACATGTCTAATTAGCCCATTGAACACATACTGTATAGTTTCTGTCATTTCGTTAAAGCAGAAGGCCTATAGACTTACACACACACAAAATACCATACAGTAGTTACAAATAAACCATTTAAACAAGGTCATAGAAAAGTATTTGAACATATCTGGTTGGTCTAGTGCTCAATGGCATCGCCTTAAGATGCCATTTAAATGGTGTTCCGTACCATCTGGGTGGACAAGCAAAGGGCAGTTTAGCCGGCATTCCAGAATAATTTAAATAAAAAAACAATCTGATAACCATTGTTTTCCTCTGTGGGAATGGCATCCCTCATGATACAAGGAATGCCCATGGTGATAAAATTAGTGATATAAGTAATACAGAGACTCCATTGTTAGAATCATATCGTCCCATACACCACATAAGTTATATTCCTGTTGGTTAGAAGATACATTGAGAACACTGATATCACTGGAAGGTAGGCCTATATTTCATTCTGGAACACGTGATATAACTCACTGAATGGCACATAGCGCTGAGTACTGAGTACAGACACCTGCCTCGGTCCCTACTGAACCTCATGATTACTTCCTTTCTGCTTCAACCAGATGCTTTTTGCTTCGGCTGTTTCTTATCTTCTCACAGCGTGGAAAATATGATGTACTAGTAGAAACCACAACACATGTAAATCAAGCACAATAGATCAGCGTAATAATAAGGGGCCAGGCACTCAATCCATTTTTCCCACAATGTGTCTATGACTCTTCATACAAGCTGGGACCATCTATTCAGGGCTGGAAACCTTGCCGGACAAGCATGAAACCAATATACCGGTAAGTCCTTCTGACCTCAAAAGCTATCCATCAAAGGCTCCAATTCAAAGTGTCAAGTTCTTTTGTTAGATACAATAGACAACCAACTAAACTGGGGAGTAAGAGGAAGTATTGAACTTGTCTTATGAAACTGTAGAGGCTTAGAGGTGATACTATTTTAGCCACCTTTGTCACCTGAGTGCACAGTGGTTTACCCTCAAACACTGTTGTAGTCCAGTCCATCAAAGAAAAAAAAATAATTTATTGTCAAGAAATAGTTACTACTGAACATAAAGGCTACATATCGAATTGCCTGCTGTTAGCATTTTGTAACGAGAGTGAGGGTACTGTAGAATTAACCTTAACAGGAGTAACTGCCCTTGTGATGATTGTATTCATACGTTCTGTGGTTTGGTATAAAAGACTATTTGCAGTTTGGAGCCACCATGAAAAAACTCAAGACCATGGAGGATGTACAATAGAAACCCCAATTTGTCCAAAAAATGTGATCTTAATAAAAGAATGGGAGGAAACGGGTTTAGAAGCTCTAAACGGTATGCTTTTCAGGAATATATTAAAGGATGTCTGGGACAATATTTCTGGTGTGATTGTTTTGTGGGCTAACGTGTGGAAAGAGTTCACCTTTGCGCTATTCTGTGCTCTGATAGGCTATCAACACAGCAGCCTTTCATAAAGTAGTCATATTTTGAGTACTGCCATGCCATGGGTGTTCCTTTTCAATAACAATGTGTTTCAAACTAAATTACCAATTTGAACCATCTGTAGACTAATATCTAATGTATTAACAATAATTAAAGAAAATCTCTATCTTATTGCAATTTTTACCATTTTAGAAGAGGATTAAAGTTATATCAAGCCAATAGTGGGGGTTGATTTCAGATTACTTAATTAGCCTTTAGCATCACTTAGGTGACTCATATCTAGAATCACCCCACCCTAGAGCTGCCAAAGATGACAAACATATTTATATATCCTTGTGGATTAATTCCCCTGATGTCTATTTACAGAGTTCACATACTATACAGTATAAGTACACGTTAGTGCAGGGTGGTGGGCTGATACAGTGGTTAGTCGTGGCCTTGCAGGTATCGCTTCTCTGGTTTCCTTCAGAAACACGCAGGTGTCTCTGCAGCTGGTGTCCCTTCTAGGGTGTTGCCCTGCCACACACCCACATTAGGAAGCACCCCCTCGTGACCCTGAACACGAATAATGGATGGACGCGATGGCACCCACACTATAAGGTAGATACAAATCCACATCGATTGTATCATGTGACATTCAGAGGTTATATGTGCTTCTGAACATCGCATGACTGACACCTAATAGAACTATGAGACTCAACATCAGGTTAAAAGTCTGGGAACGGGGTTAAGTAACTGCGGTTTAGGCCTTTGAAGTAACTCACGATAGTGTAAACCTTACCACCATATCATATTGAACCTGCTTCTTATTACTGGATCACACAGCCCTAAGCTGGTTTCACCCTCCACACTGAATACCATCAGCCATGCATCAATACAACAGATCAGTCAGCCCACCCTGGTTCTGCCTTTGATTCGTACTAGTTCAGAAATGGGGGTGTTTATGGCGTGTGTAGAATATGGGGTTCCCCTCCATTGAGACCCAGCAAGACGGTCTTTAAATCATGGCAAAGTTGGTGCGGTCCAACTCGGTCAGACTCTGTAAAATAATGTCCTGCTGACTTTGATGTGATTCATACGGTGGATGCAAAAGGGTTACACCCACCCTAGACAATACACAAATCATTCCAAGTCATTGTCTCTTCCTTCTGTGGAATATCACCACCTCTGCAGCTGGTTGATGTTCTGATAGCGTGGGTCACTCAAGAGGTGGATAACTATTGGTGCAATGGGCCAAGAGGAAACAAGTCCAATTCCAGAAAATGGAGCAATACATTCATACAATCCTAGGAAAACATGTTTTGATTTTAATTGTAGATGATAACAGTGTTTTCATTTCTGTTTACTGGAATTTGGAAGTATTGTCTGTTATATGTAGAATAGACTAATCATCCAGGTATGTGAACCTTTGTTTTCCCACAGATAGGTACAAATTAAATGCTGCAAATGGGCCAATGGAGCCAGTAAATAAGAAACACTGGATATAAAGGCTCTTGTTAATACTCGACTGTGATCACTGATACTAAGACAAGCTCTTCCACATCAAGGCCTAGCGCTAATGCCTTCAGCCCACACACAGTGAAAAATCCCTCCCCAAGGAGTAGCTAGCACGCCCCTTTTACATGCTAGCTTAAGCCATTTATGACTGGTAATGACTACAGATGCTGCAATACTAAACCAAATACAAATGTACAGTAATCATTTACATTACCAACGTTATCTGTGTTATATTATACTCAAAAAACACAAAAACATAACAACTATCACAGTGTCGGAATACTCAATACAGTTGTTATTTCAAGGAGCTGATACAGGGTATATTATAATGACGACACTGATGCTGTTCAAAATGAGTGTGCTTGTGGCGGCCATGTGGCAGTGGTACTAAGGCCAGCAAATACGCTTTTCACTAATCAACCAGTTTATTGTCACAGAGCCATGACTGTACCAACACAATACAAGTCTGGTCTGATCTGGACCGTTAAGCACCACTTTAATCAAACCTAGCCCCGCTTTCACAATTTCTAACATCTTACACACATTCCAGGAAGCTGAGCTGGAGCTCATATTGAAAAGAGAAAGCCTGGAGTGGAACAGCTCTCTTTAAAGGGTGGATGTTGCTTGCCAGATAATTGTTCCTATCCCCTCATTTCCTAAGAAGATGGATTAGGCCATTTCCGAAGAGTCGGGAACACAGTTGGAAACATGAATGCGCCCTGTTACTCCCTTTAACTGACTCAGATGATTTAATCGATAACATTGACCCTTCTCTGTCTGAATGCTGACCACATTAAAGCATGGAGACTTCTCCTCTGCACAGAAGGCCATCCCTGCCTCTAAATCAAACGGTGCCTCGGCTGCCTTGGGCTATGTGCTGAGGGGACACACAGAGACACACTGTCACTGGTGCCAGTGTGTTTTTGAAGACGAGCCTGTCTGTCCTCCTGAAGTTTCCCTTAACACAGAGAGGGCAGAAGTGGGATCTAGCACATTCCACAATCATGTCTCATAAAGGCGATCACATCACACAATAGAAAGCATATTGTTCTAAAGATCCCGTGCGATTCACTGTAGCCTACGCTGCAGACATTGTCGTATGGGAGGTAGGGGCATGTAATATCTGTTCCCCTGTGGTTGACGTATATATTTAAGGCCCCAGGTACATATTCCACCAGAGCAGCATGCAGCCAGGGCATGGGAGCATGTGGCTGGCTCCTCAAAAGAGATTTATGACATGCCTGACCAATATAGGATATAAATACCATGCTCTTATGATACACTGTGATTTTCCTAAATATTCCATTGAATCAATAAGGTAAACCAGAAAATTAGATAATACCGTCTGTGGGAGATTTAATAGCTTACTTAGAGCCCAGAAGTGCCTGGACAGCACAGATAAATGCAAGCTTAATTATTGTTGCGGTGATCCCTGGGGGACGTGTTGATTCGGTTTGACAGTAATGGTGTTTTAATTGAAGCCAGCCACACGCATATGAGACTAGTGGTATAGATGCTATGTCTGGTCTGGGCATGTTCTCAGCAGTTTACAGGAAAGTGCTGCTATAAAATGTCTACAACAATTATCATAGCATACATTTTTTGCAGTGCATAACGCATAAACCTGCTTGTGTGTTTGTGTATGGAGAGAAGCCTGAGAGACTTGTTGTTTCAGCACAGACTCAAAATACTACCATTCATATGGTCAGTGTACATTATTACTGGATGCATATAGTAACTGGAATCTATTTTGTACAGTAAAATACTGCTAGGTTATAAAAACTATAGGCAAAACTTTATATTAAGGTAACACATTATTGAATTGGCTAAGGCACGGTAGACACTTGTGAAATATATACATAAGTAAAAAGTTAAATAAAAAGTGTTGTAAAGGGGAAAATAAATTATATAAATGTGTATATGCGCTATACAGTATACTGTATAAATATTATAAAATCCTGTTTTATGTTGCTTCCAAATAATATATATA
>JAODLL010037855.1:0-21704 GCA_026546735.1 Forbesichthys agassizii
CACACACACAGGTGTACACAGTAGCGGACTGGCCATAGGGTGGGCCGGCCAATCTTTGGGCCGATGGGCTGCCTGCCTTGCACATTTCTTTAACTAATACAAACGTTGCCTGAAGGTTACGGCACGGGCCAATTACACCCCCTTTCCCCTGACTAGGTCTATTCCAGGACTAATGGTCTATTCCAAATGAATATGTAGCCCCCGCACCTCTGCCTCGCTAACACACACACACACGTACACACACATACACACACACACGCACACACACACACACACACACACGCACACACACACACACACACATGCGCACACACTGTGTGTGAACGAGGCAACAGTTACAGAGACAGCTCGAAAACCGCTCGGTCGAAAAGAAAACTAGTTCGGAACATGGAAAAGCTAAGCAGAGTAAAAATGTAAGGGAGAGGCTGAAAGGTTCAAAAGAGTCAAAAGTCTTCACAGCCAAGCAAGTAACCAACGTATTGGTAGGCCTAGCCTGACATTTAAGGCACAGTGTTGACTATATGCTAATCCACCCATGAGCAAAACTGTGGAAACACATTGTGAAGGCTAGGATACTGTTGTGTGCGGTCTGCACCACTTTGTTACTATTTAAAGAGCAGGGCGGTAGAAACACTGGATTATTTTATCAGCATGCACACGGCAGCTAGCAAAACCATGAGTACATATTTGTGTATTATCTAAAGAGAGCTCAGCCAATCATCCATGCAAACAAGAAAGTGGGGAGGGGCTTCCAAGCCACAATCAGATCATCGTTTTTTCCCGCTGACTATACCTTTAAATGGACGGCATCTGAGAGCACACAACAACATTTCATTGATTAACACATCTGACAAACAGAATGCAACCAGTGAGGTAAACCAGCTAATACACATTCTGTCAAATTCAGCGAGTATCTCCTCAGTCTGTCAATTGTCCGTTCTGTGTGTGCCTGAATACAAATCCTGTGTTTCCACATCCACCTGACCTACCACCTCTTGCTCTGAATTCAATTTTCGCCAAGAATAAAGTCTGACTCAGTGTTCACACAGCCACCATAAGTGGTGGAACAATCAAAATGCAATTATGTTGAAGCTGTGCATTGAAGTCAAATATTCAAAATGATGGTAGAGCTAGATGAAGTGATACAAGCAGTTATAGCATTGCTGATTGGTTATATGCTGTCCAATAGTTTCTAAATGAACCAGAGGTCTAGGCCCAGTAGGATGTGGCAACTGCAAACATTCCCCAATGCAGTGAGCAGACTATGTTCACAAAGTGAGTTTTGGTTCTGGTTACATCAGGCTACCAATCAGAAGCTGCACCATGTAAACATCTCACAGAAAGTATTTTAGAGTATTTTTATACTACAAAATACAAAGGACTGAAGCAACCTGATGCATTCATCAGCTGGTCCTGTATAAGTCCAGCCGTCACATCGTAAAAATCTATAACATATAGTCAGATGTTTGGTTTCAAATGTATCTTCTCCTTACCAAAAAGTGCCTACAGGTACACAAACTGGAAGAAACTTCTCAGACGTTTTACTCAAGTAAACGCTGCTGCATATCAGATAATTCCATTATCGTCGCCCTAGCTTCACCATGTTGACAGTTAAATTAACATCTTGGTTTTCTGCTTGAGCAAAAAGCTGGCTGGAAGTATTTTCAAGAAAGTTTTAATTTACGGGATGAATGATTAATTTTCCTTTGGACTTCCTTGCTACAGTGGTTGGCTCAGACATTTTCAGAGTATTTTGTTTTTCTTTGCCAGTCCATGGGGCAACTAATATTTAACAAGGGTCACGGGGTCATTTTAAGCATCTGTGGAAGTATGTGCGTGCGTGCGTGAACGCAAGAGCGCACAATATATTAAAGCCGTTAATAGTTCCTGTGTGATCATCTCTCGACCGAATGGAAACATCTGGTCACCTTACAAGGCGTTTCCTGTTTGGCCAATCAGAACCAGCATGTGTGTGTGTCCTGTCGCACCAAAGTCCTTATAAGCAAGTCTTGTTGCGCTGCAGCCATCTTGGTATAAACCCTCCAGACCAATCAATGCTCTTGTAGCCATCTTGGAATACACCCTCCAGACCAATCAATGCTCCTGCAGCCATCTCAGTATAAACCCTCCAGACCAATGCGCCACACGATTGGTCACGCGGTGCTGGAGAAACACTCAAAACAAAAACACCTCCCACTTAATTTACCAGATCTTCAGAGCTTCAGAGGCTCCACCCCCACACAAAGGACACACATTGTCAAGGCTGGGATAGTGTGGTGCGGTCTGCACCACTTATATTATATTATTTGTGCAAACGTACAGCTAGCGAGGAGATATTCACTGAATTTGATCAAAAGTGTACGTTAGTGTACTTTAACAGTTTGGCCGTTATAAAACAAATAATTGGCTGTTTGGGGAAAGGGGCGGGATCTGTGACCTCGACTGCCATATTTGGTGTTACGACCTCCTCCCATAGAGTCCTACTGAGGATTCTCTGAGCTCTTTGTAATGTTTGTATGTATGTAACCGAACTCTTCTCTACTCCCCTTCAGAACTCAATTCGGCACAACCTGTCGCTCAACAAGTGCTTCGTAAAGGTGCCACGCCAGAAGGACGAGCCGGGCAAGGGTGGCTTCTGGAAGATCGACCCGCAGCATGCCGAAATCCTGCTCACCAACGCCTTCCGCAGGCGCGGCATGGCGGTGCAACTCCACCCGGCTCTGAGGGCTCCCCCGACCACCCTGCACGTGGGTCCCGAGGCGCAGCACCTGCTGCGGGAGTTTGAGGAGGCCACCAAGGGCGGGCAAGGGGCACCATCCCCTGCCGGGGACCAGAACTGGGACCCGTGGCACTGCTCGGGGCCCCACAAGCGGAAACAGGGGAAGGCAGCATCCACGGCGGCGGCCAAGGCGACAGCTGCAAAGGCGCCGCGGCGCTCCAGCTCCCCGCTGCTGTCGCCGGAGGAGCAGCGGGAGCTGGGCTCCCTCAAGGGCATCTTCGACTGGGACTCCCTGCTGGACTCAGACCTTAGCGGGGACCTGTGCCTGGAGGGGCCCGGGGCCGGGGGAGAGGACGGGGCCCAAGTGCTGGTGGAGAGCCGGGCGAGGAACCGCGCGGCGGACCTGGAGGAGGAGACCTTCCTGGCCACCAGCCTGCTGGAGAACCCCTGGACGGAGGAGGAGGAGAACAGCCACAGCGACTTCCTGTGCAGCTCCGCCGTCAACCTGGACCAACTGCTGGCCCTGGGCGACTCCCTCGGCATGGATCTCAGCAACAAGATCGACACGCTTCTCTGAGGAGCAGGGGGAAGTTTCTCCTGCTCCCCCTCCCTATCTCCACCCCCCACCCCGATCCCACTCACACCACCTTAACAAACCCCAGGATTAAGTATTTTTACCGTAGTGCTGGATCTTCTTGCGGTTGATGAACACAAGAGATGCGAAGACAGACAGGCAGACAGACAGGCAGGCAGACAGACACAGGCAGGCAGACAGACAGGCAGACAGACAGACAGGCAGGCAGGCAGACAGACACAGGCAGGCAGACAGACAGACAGGCAGACAGACAGACAGACAGGCAGGCAGACAGACAGACAGACAGGCATGCACAGCACAAAATTACAGTTGGTGACGTGGTGATGGACGACGTCAACGACCCTCCTCGACAGTCACCTTGAACATGATGTAGACATTCAAAGACTTTGTTTATTCGTTAATAAAAATAGGAGGATGAGGAGGATGTTTTAATAAAGGGTTGAAACATTCTTTGCTTTGAATAAGAATAAGAAATGCAAATCCAGTTACAACACACATAAATACAGTACTAGTTCAATGCATTGAGGCAGTAATTCATTTTGTTAAATGGGTTTACAGTAGCTACCTTACATATGTAGACACTTTGGCTTGCCCACTGTCCTAATCGGGACTACTTTACGATGCCACAAATGCCATTCCCAAAAGCCCTACGCAGCCACGACAGCCGTAAGTTGGGTTTGGTATGAGAATGATCTGTTAAATGTTTTCCTTGACGTGTTTTTATAAAGTGTTCAAGTTTACTGGATTAAAATGGCATGCATGTTCAAACGAAGACAGTGTGATTTATTTATGAACAGCAGAGATGAATGTTAAGATAGAAGATTTCAACTAAAATCTGAGGTTATAGGATGAAATTTGAATTGTAGAGCAATTTAGGGTAGGGTCATTCATTCTGGAGAATGCATGCTAACTTCTAACTCAAATCAAAACTAAAACGTCTCTCTCTTCATAGCCGTAGGGTGCTCCCTCAGAAGCTCCACCCCACACATTGGAAATGTATTGCAAAGGCAAAGGCATTGTTGTTGTAAGCGACACTTGTGTTCCTACTTACTACTTACAGAGCACTGTGTATAAGTACTGGGTGCGGCTACTTACAGAGCCAGCACTGTGTATAAGTACTGGGTGCGGCTACTTACAGAGCCAGCACTGTGTATAAGTACTGGGTGTTGCTACTTACAGAGCCAGCACTGTGTATAAGTACTGGGTGTTGCTACTTACAGAGCCAGCACTGTGTATAAGTACTGGATTCTTATTACAGCACACACCGAGAACGACAAGCTAGCAGAGGAGATTAGAGGAGATTTTTGGTGAATTTGACAGAAGGTTTATTATCTCACAAACGCTAACTATACCTTTAATAATGACGTAATGTGGTCATATGATATTCTATGCATTCTAGCAGAGCATTGTCTTGGTTGAAAACGGTCATACTTGGTTTGGCCTGAGCTTCATGGTGTAAACTTACAAGGCAGAGCCAGTCATTCTCAAGAACGCTTGCTGACTTCTAACTCAAATCAAAACCAAAGCACCTCTCCCTTTAATGCCACGGGTGCTGTCGCAGAAGCCCCTCCCTGCTTCCCCTACATTGGAAACACATTGCAAAGACAAGGGCATTGTTGTTGTGAGCCACTTTGTTGTGTTCCTATTTACAGAGTCGGGGGATTCTTTTGTCAGCATGGTAAGCTAGTGAACAACGAGGAGATTTTTGGTGAATTTGACAGAAGGTTTATTAGCTTACAATCACTAACTACACCAAACAGCTTGAGGTAAACGTTTACCACAACCTCAACATGCCTCATACGCTCAATTCCTTGTAAATTATTACATGACCTTTAATGTGCCAAGAACAGCATTTGGGAATTTACCGTCTGAGAGTGGTGACGTTCAGTTGAAGGGAGCAACTTATGCGTTTTGTTTTACTATATTAATTTTGTTTGTGTAGAATAGTATTTTGTTTTCTCTCATTCCATCATTTTATTATATTCTACTATTTTACTGTGTTGTTTAAGCATTCCAGATTTAGTTGGTTTAATTGTTTAAAATCTTAGTTGTTGCTTTTCAATGTGTTTTTTCTCCTACAGTAAACTTGTGAAAGTGCAAACTATGTACGTTTGCAATATTTCCAACTGTTCACACAGTTCAACTAGAAAGAATTTTTTTGAGAAGCGTGGATAAATGAAATGACAATGAAATGCCCTGTTGTGTTTGAGTTAATGCTTGTTTAATGAGTGCTCGCTGCAATATTGGCATTATACCTCATGATTGATTCTGCTGTGTAGATGTATGAGAAACTGCATGGAATCGATTGCTCGTTTTTAATCTAATTTTACACATCACGGTGACAATAAAACTGCTATAATGATACATGTTCTTATTTTGCCACAACCAGGTTCTCTCATTTCTATATGGCCTTCACTTTAATGTGTGTGGGTGGGTTGTTTTGAGTGTGTGTGTGTGTGTGTGGGTTTGTTGCTTTGTGTGAGTGTGTGTGTGCGTGTGTGTCTGTCTGAGGGAGAGAGAGATTTACATCAACCTTCTCCTGCTCATCTGGCCAGGTCTGGCTGCAGCCAGCCACACCAGCAGGGGCAGGGGGGGGGGGGGGCTGCTTCAGGGCCTTTGTCTGGTCCTTCTCAATGGATATGTGTGGGGTCCAGTGGGGACAGCCACCCTCCCCCCACCCATGTATATCACCCTGTGTCTGCGCTGGGACGCTCCTATACGGGGGGGGTAATGAACGGCAGCCGTGGTCCTGTCCCGTAGCCGGTGATGTCATCGGGGATGGGCGATGGGGGGGGGGGTACTACACGGCTGCCTGCCTGGGCCAGCAGCCCAACGCTCCAACGGGAACGATGTCAGCGCTCCTTTTCCTGGAAAGAAGAGCTGCGGAGACCCCCCTCCACCTCGAGCTACAGTGCACGTCTGCCCCCCTTTGGGCTCTTTGATGGTGGCGTTGCACCCGGGCAGGCCGGTCAGACCAGCCTACTCGGTAACCTGATGCCGGCGCTTGTTGCCCGGGCCTGCAGGTAAGCAGACACCCCCGGTGAAACGTGAGGACCTCCACGCTGCCTGACAACCCCCCCCCATCCCGCAGCTAGAGGCACGCCAGGCTCACAGGGATGAGCGATGATGATCTGACACGCTTTGACAGCAGTCCTCAACCTTGTAGCATTATCCACGCCTGTAGACAGGCAGACAGGCAGACAGACAGGCAGACAGACAGACAGATAGACAGATAGATAGATAGATAGATAGTTAGATAGATAGATAGATATTAAGAACATTTATAAGTAAGTAGTTACAAGTAAGTTGTTTAACATTGTGTTTGTTGTATTATTTGCTGAGTATATTCTGTATTCATATACTTTATTTATATGCACTTTCTGTGCTCAGTGAGTTGTTACATTTTGTTAGCTATTTGTTTTGTGTTGCTAGCAACAACCGTAGGGGGCGTCAGCAGGAGGTCTTCCCGTTGCCCCCCAACACACTTGGCATTCCACGTTGTGTGTGCATACTGCTGAAAGAGCTGGCGGGATCGTCGCCGCTCTAGCCGGAGCTTAGCTGTGGCCTTCTGGGAATGAGATGAGGGAAAGGGTGTAAAGGGGGGATAGGTGTTGTTTTTTTATCACACGGCTAAAGAAAGGCTAGTTTCCAGGGTTACGGCTGGTGCCATTGTCATGTAATGAGTGGGAGAGGGTCGCTTACTGGAGACCAGTGATGGCAGGGGCCAACAGAGCCCCACTAACCTGAGGGTGTGCTGCGCACCATAATCTTGGGGAGCCGTCCGTTGAAACTGTTTTTAAAAAGGGCAGGCCAGTTGTTGAATCAAGTTCTTGACACGTTAACCTCTTTAGGAGCCGCTGTTGTCGTTGTCGAGGTGATTTTCACTGCCGGCACACCTAAACCAGTGCCCGTAGCTTTATGTATGTCGCTGATCGAACTCAAGCGCAATGATTTCAAAGTGTCCACACTGATCAGGATGGTCTCACGGGGCTAGAGTCCAACCTTTAGTTCAGATTATTCTGCCGTTTGCTGGTGGTAAAAGAACTGTACATTTAGCTTGGCATGAACCTGACCTGAAACCCCTTGATACCTTATCTTCATGGCAGAAGGTTAATGTGTTTTACTGTAATGTTAAAGTGTTTTACGTTGTCCAGTTATGTGAGTGCCCCAAAATAAATAAAACCCCTAATATAATAATATAATATAATTTATTGTCCATAGTATGGAGTATAGAGGATAAACACACTTGACACATTGTCATGTCAAACACGTCACAAGATCTTTTCTGACTTAACACACTTTAAAATGCCATAAAATGTGAGTTTAGGAAGTTGATCCTGTTGACCTAAAATAAAAACTGGGACAGCGCCAAAATACGATGCCTCTAACCTCATAATGACAGAGTTAACCTATTTCAAAACACCCTCCGTCTGTAGAAATATACATTTATTGAGTGCTGGCCTGAGAATATGACCATAGACACACTCCAGGAGCACATGATCTGTGGACTATTATTATGGATGTGAGTATTAGTTTGGTGTGTGCGTGCGTGCGTGAGTGTGTGCGTATTTGCGTGCGTGCATGTGTGTGTGTGTGTACTGCATGTGTGCATGGTGTGTGCGTATTTGGGTGCGTGCATATGTGTGTGTTTGCGTGCGTGCGTGCGTGCGTGTATGTGTGTTCGTCATAGCGACCGGGACACACAGGCTAAGCTGACATCCATCAGCATGAGAGGAGGACAGGACACATCGTGGGACAACGAGGTGACAATGCCCAGGGAACCCATTAGTCACTACGCAAACCTGGGGAGATGCTGCTTTTGTGGCTGTTTAGGATCGGTGGGGGGGTAGGGGGGGGCAGAGGGTTGTAACGACAAAGCTACGTATTTCTCGGGGGGACCATTGAACCTCGACCGCCCCTCCACTGCCCGGGAACTGGACGGAGGAGGGTTCAAGCGCTAAAGTGTCTGCTGTAATCGCAGGGTATTAGCGAGCTGACAAATTGGGTCTGCATTCAAGCCGAGCAGGTTGCCGTTCGTCAAGCAGCAAGTTGCTTAGCAGCAGTAGGGTGCGGTGGTAGGCTTAGTAGCCAACTCGCCACAATGGGGCAAAGACAATGCAGGCCAGGTGAAGCCAAAAATAACACGTCATTCACAGGTGATACCGGCCTTTGACTTTGCCGCTTGTCAGCCAGTCTCCCGTGGTTGTTGTTCATCAAAGTACGAAATGTGGCGTTGTCCCGGCAACGCTCAGCTGAGTTGTGCATGCCGCGGGACAGGAACAATGGTCCAGCAGGTGGAACACCAGTGTCAGTTATACACTGTAGTGTCTGTGGTGTCACCAGACAGAATGGAAATTAGCAGAGAGGTGTCAACGGACGACGCTTCGATTTTTGGAATGAGGGGGGGGGGCAACTTTTCTCCCTGTATGCAGACCAGAACGACCCAGCGTTCCATTCAAATCAATGGGGCGGTCCATGGATTTGACCATACTATTGCCCTTTATTTCTCTCTGGGGGCATTAATGTGGATTCTGAGTATATTACATGAATTCCCAAGTACCTACGATCAATCTGCAGCCATAACGGTATTGCTGCATCAAACTGCAGAATGCGTGGTAGATTAAGCTGTTTTAAGTCAGCCAAATGCTGTGTCTATTGAAGATCCTTTAAGCTGTCTGTCTCCTCTCTATAATGTCTCTGGTACGTCTCCCATAGAGCTCCATTCAGTGGTCAGTCTCCTCTCTCTGGTCTACGCTCCCTGTCTCCAACATTCCACTGAAGCACTGTGCTCCAGCTGTGTTGGAGCAGGGATACATCTAAAACCTGCAGGGCAGTCACCCTCTAGGACCAGGATTGGGGAACACCGCTTTGGTGTGTGGCAAGGCAGCAGATCGATGTAACCCATCCTCCCTTGGTCCTGAGTGAGTGCCTGATAGCATGCTACCTCCCGGGCAGAAGCTTCGTCACCCGACACCGCTGCCCACACCCGTGTGCCTTTGGGCGATGTTCAAGAGGCAGTGCACCGCCATGGGAGCTGTGGAGGAATTTCATTTTAGACTAAAAAGTCTAAAATCACTTTAAATCAAAATAACAGTTACTGGATATTTGGAGGATATTACGATAATCCGCAGGTACCTACAGCACGCTCAATAAGAGGCCACTAATGGTATTACTGCTGTTAACTGACTTTGATTCAGGCCAGGCATGGTGGATTTAACGGTCTGGGTCCTACATATGCTCAGCCTCCTCAGCAAAATGTTGTCGGCGATGTAAAGCGACACACCTATTCACGCAATAAGAGACCAGAACCGCTAAAACACTACAGCTCCTGTATAGGAATGCATTACGCTGGTCCATATTTGTTTCACTACTCGTAACCTCTCTGGTTTGACCTTGGGTTGACCCTGGGTTGACCCTGGCCCTGAGTATTGGAAGAGTGGGAAAGGGAGCTCAGGTCTGGCAGGAAGGGGGGGTTCGGGTGGAGCAGCACTTCAGCAAAACAAGGACAGTCCCGCCCCTCTTTGCCCCCTTTTGCTGTTTTACACAGATTCCTCCCACCCCCCCCCCACCGCTTGTGAGTCCCACACATGGCTTGGCCGGCCCTGTAAAGCATTCGCAACAGAGGATCCTCTCTTTTTGTTGCTTCTCTCTCTCCACTCCTTTCCTGACTTTCATTTGACTTCTTTATGTGATTCCTTTGTTTCCCGGCGGAGGGGAGCGCTTTGACGCGGCGCTGCTTTACACGTCTTAGCCTCCGCTGCTCAATAGCCGGGCCTCCATGGAGACCACTGTGACGAAGGCCCGGTGGTGCCCGGTCTGGGCCTTGGACCGCTCTCCGCGCTGTACGGCCATTTGTCAAGGTTACGTCTCACCGCCTGCCAACAGACACACTTGGAGCACCAAGCTGAAACACGGCCAGGGGTGCGTTCAAATAAGCAAGCAAAACGTTTGTGAACACACACAAGCGGTCTGAGCAGGTGGTTCTCGGGGAACACACATGCACGCTGGACTAGGGGTTAGAGTTGTAAATCTAACCACGGTATTAATGTTTGCACACAAATCAAACCAGTTTGCTGAATTTGAACGGACCGGAAGTTGCAGTTTCCTTTAAGATATACAATATTTTCATGTTTAAACCAAAGCAGGCATACCATTTACTGTAAGTGAAACACTGCAAGAATACATGTTTACCTCAGCAACCAACAGGATAGGCTAGTGGTTTGTTGACTCCTAGGTGAATGAGTTTATTCCCTAATGTGCCTGACCTATCTGTACATGTTTAACTCCTACATGCTAAAATGTACATTTAAATTATATTAATTGAAACTTGTAACGTTTTAATTACACTTTTTCTATTTTTAAATCCAAAACATATATTTGATTGGATTCTGCATTTTTGTGTGCCAAACCTTGACTAAGATGAAGTACAATATTGAGGTATAATATTGAGGTAAGATATTCAGGTATAATATTGAGGTATAATATTGAAATATAATATTGAGGTAAGATATTCAGGTATAATATTGAGGTATAATATTGAAATATGATATTGAGGTAAGATATTCAGGTATAATATTGAGGTATAATATTGAAATATGATATTAAGGTAAGATATTGAGGTACAGACGTGATAAATATATTATACTTTTTAATTAAAAGTGTAGTCATACTGGTGAAAGCTTGTGGATATTTGAACTTGAACAAATACAACTCTCAACGCCATAAGGTGCTTCCTCAGAAGCTCCGCCCCCTTCAACGCCATAGGGTGTTTCCTCAGAAGCTCCGCCCACTTCAACACCATAGGGTGTTTCCTCAGAAGCTCCGCCCCCTTCAACGCCATAAGGTGCTTCCTCAGAAGCTCTGCCCCCTTCAACGCCATAGGGTGCTTCCTCAGAAGCTCCGCCCCCTTCAACGCCATAGGGTGCTTCCTCAGAAGCTCCGCCCCCTTCAACACCATAGGGTGTTTCCTCAGAAGCTCTGCCCCCTTCAACGCCATAGGGTGTTTCCTCAGAAGCTCCGCCCCCTTCAACACCATAAGGTGTTTCCTCAGAAGCTCCGCCCCACACATTGGAAACAAAATGCGAAGTCTAGGGTATATGCTGTGCCATCTGCACATCTTGTTTGTGTTCATATTTGTAGAAGTACCGGAGGATTCTTTTCAGCAAGCGCAGAACAGTAAGCTAGCGGACTGCGAGGAGATATTTCGGGAATTTGACAAAAAGTGTATTAGCTTACAGTCCCTGACTATACCTTTAAGAAAGAGTCATGTAACTGTATATGGGATGGGACATAATTGGCATATATTCATTGACTATAGAAAATTGCGTATTCATTTGTGCAGTAATTAAACAGTACATTACTATTCTCAAAAGTAGACTGTTACACTGGGCAACACACTGTCCCAGTGGGCAGCACTGTGGCCTCACAGCAAGAAGGTCCCGTGTTTGAACCCCGGTCATACCGGCCTTTCTGTGTGGAATGTTCTCTGGTTTTCCCCACTATCAAAAAACATGTCAGGTTAATTCTCCAGTCAGTGCCATATGACCAGCGACACTGGCATCTATCTGGAGTTGGTCCTGGGGCGCTGCACAGCGGCTGCCTAATTCTTCCTTGGGGGATGGGTTAAATGCAGAGAGCACATTACTCTATGACAATAAGAGCACCTTTACATAAATAGCAAAGGTTTTGTTGTAGCCTACCTTTATGAATGTTCTCTGACACATCCTATCTAATCAGTTCAACTCATATTTTACCATACATCTCTAATAATTATACATTTGAATATGTTCCTGTCACAAAAATGATGACACGTGTTCCATTGATTTATATCTGGACTGATTAAATTGATTGCAGCACGGATAATTAATTTACTAAAATTGTATTTACTTCAAATGTCCTCTCTCCATCTCTTTCAAATGTGTGTGTTTAAGTGTTTGTTGAACGGCTGTGATATGACACACATACGTCAAGCTTTATGAATATAGCACTTAAAATCACACATTTCAAAGTGCTTTCTTACAGACATTTGTATCTGTTTTTGAGCCCTAAGCTAATCCAGTTGCGCTACACAGCTTCTTCCTCTGTTGAGATGTGTTTGTGAAGGCTGATCTTTACCCTGCCTACCCTTACCAAACCAACACTTATTAACTGAGAGGAATGCAAACGAGAAATGGCTCAGAAAAGAACAAGGAGGAATTGGAGGGGGGCTGGGGTTGGGGTCTTGCTGCTGGTTCCGAGGGCAGCCGAGGAGGGGGAGTGCGTACAGTCCACGATGAATCCAGAACAATCCGTAACAGCTCAGATAGGGTGACCATGTCATTCAGACTGCACTGAGTTACGTAGCACAGAGAATGAACGGTGTTTTAGTGTGTGTCGTTTTGTAGAAGAAAACTTTTACAAAACTGCTATGAAAATATATCAATATCCATACTGTGTGGGCAGGGTTACCTAACAGAGTAAATTAGCACAGCGAAACATTGCTTTTGGTTGACGTTATCGTGGTGTAAATGCAGTAGAACAAACATTTACATTCGGTTAGCCAGCTCACAAATGCCACTGTCACATCCTGGGGTGAATATGTAAATATGTGGCGTGGAGGCAGCCCACCAGACTCAAACCTTGTGTCGACCACACTATGATGAGGCTGAGGATAAACGAGAACAGATTTAGCAGATTAGTGAAAGCCTAGTATGTATGAAAACACACACACTCTTGCTCTGCACGCAGAGTGAGAGGGGGGAAAGAGGATGTTAGCTTGCCTTGTATGCTAATGGATTTGGTGGTGTAGTTTCTTTCACAAACTTTTAACATGTAGCCTACTACCAAGACAGAAAGACAAAGGAGGATAAAATGCAGACTGACATTTGTTTGTGAGCTACAGAACCACACGTGTGAGGAGCTAAATATTCATCACGGCCTTGGCGTTAAATAGTACTCTATAGCCCACAGGCAGTCTAAATTACAGTTTATTTTCCATTTATTTTATATTCGTGAATATAATACTGATTGAAATAAAATAGTCTTAAACATGGTGGAAAGGTCTAGAAAATGACCCTCAATGTCCAATAGGCTACTGCCCTCTAGTTAAACAAATGTGTTACTGCAGGCAAGCCAAATGTCCTGGTTTCAAGATTGGTAAAGTTAACATTAGACAATGGCAGACAATTGCAATGCTTCATGGAATAAACATTTTACGCTGAACTACGGTGGCAGCAGTTGAGAGTGGCGATACATTTGCCTAGATTTCATTCAATGCAAAAATCTACGCTATGTTGAGTTCAACCTACATTTAATGACTCCATGAGGACCACCATCCCATTTGTAGCCTATTTTAAAAAGTGTCCCTAAAGCATATATGTAGACTATGTGAATGTTTTCAAACGTTTTGGAAATAAAAGTATCATACCAAAATGACAAATAATGTATTACCGTAGTTTTCTCCAAATGTAACTGCTTTTAAGAACAGTGCTTAAATTAAGTCAGTTACGCGCTTACTAGTCTATGTTATGGGAAACACGGCACCGCACTGCTTTATTCTACCTAGCTTCATTACCATGCGAGCTTCGGACCTGACCTCGTCCTGTGACCTGGTTGACAGTCATCCCGTCAACGCGTTATTCAAGTATAATGTTTTGCAAACCGTAGCCTACTACAACTATCACAAAGAGCAGACTCGGCCCTGCCCGCCATCTTCAGCATGCAAATGAACGCTAATGCGGTGACTCAAATACAACAACGGATTAGGGAATTAATTGTTCTGAAGAGATACAATGATTGTAGTCACAAAGCCAAAGAGTGTCTGTTTAATGGGCTGTTTAAGCTTCTCACACACATACACACACACTTCCCAAATTTAGCCAGGAAATCCCAGACGGGTCGAAATCCAATAGTGGTCTCTATGGCGATCACAAAGACTCTGAGAGGCATGTGACTTAATAGAAACATAGTTAATTGTGGAATTGTAGGGAATGTGGAATGTGGACCCGACGGGTGATCGAGGGGGAGTCGATGTGAGGCTCTTCTTGGACATAGCTCAGCCTCACACAACTAATAAATTGATTCCTTGTTGTCATTGCATCCAGTGACAGCTCGGCTTGCGGGTCAGGGGTGCAATTACCGCCCCTTCAGGCCCCTAAGACCTTGAGACCACAGCTTTCTGCCGCAGCTTCAGCAATGGAAGCTTTGAACATTTCCCACTCAGGTTCAATGTCCCCAACCTCCACAGGGACGTCAGAGAAGCTATGCCGGAGGTGTGCGTTGAAGATCTCATGGGCAGGGGGCCTCCTCCAGACGTTCCAAGTTCACCCGCACCTGTGCGTGGAGGTAAGCCCCACCAGAACTAAATGGTAGCGCTCCACCTCCCGCACAAGTTTTGGCTCCTTCCCCCAGTGAGGTAACGTTCCACGTCCCCAGAGCTAGCCTCTGCCACTCGGGTCTGGTCCGTTGAGGACCCTGACCTTCACTGCCACCCATATGGCAGTGCACCCAACCACTACGGTTCCTCCCACAAGTAGTGGGCCCATAGGATGAAAAGGAAAGTGCCACGGTGCTTTTTCGGGCTGTGCCCAGCTGGGCTCCATGGCAAAGCCAGCCACCAGGCGCTCGTCAGAAAGCCCTACCTCTAAGCCTGGCTCCAGACGGGGGCCCTGGGCTTCTTCCGGGCAGGGTAACTTCTCTCTTATATCCTTTCATGAAGGATCTTCTGAAGCATTCTTAGTCTGGCCCCTCACCTGAGACCACTTTGCCTTGGAAGACCCTACCTTGAGCACAAGGCTCCAGACAACACAGCTCTCAGGGTCATAGGGACACACAAAAAATCTCCACCACGGTGTTACAACTTTGAGGAATTTTTAAATGCACCGTTCAATGAATTTATGTCAAGAAATTAAAGGGCCACTCCTCAATTTGGGTGGAATTACCCATTGTTGAAACCAGCATCACAAAAATACAAATAGTGGTTTTTATATAATCAGAATACCCTGCCTACACCTGAGTGTGATGGCCCCTCTCACTAGAGCTCATTCACTACCACTCTACCTAATGGACCTTTTGCCAGTTTGATTGACAGGCAGTCTGACTAATCAGAAGGCAGACATGTTGCTATGCACCGCAGTGTGTCGGATAAACAAGAAACACTGTCACTCCATCAAATCTGTTAACTTTAAACATATGTTTGTTGTGAAAATGTTAAAGGGATGTTGTTATGGGACATGTAGACATCATAGACAGCTATATCCCAACTAGACAGACTGGATGGAGCTAAAGATGTTGTTATGGGACATGTAGACATCATAGACAGCTATATCCTACCTAGACAGACTGGATATGGCCTACAGATCTTTCAGTTTCCTGAAGCCATGTGGAAACACTAAACTAAACTAAGGATTTGGATATGATCAAAATAAGCAAAGAAATGAAACAATCTAAAATAAAAGCAATGCCTTTCTTTCTCTGAACAATAGGATTACCTTGCTATATAGCACTACTGTAGTAGGGCTATTTCTCTAGATTGGCAATGCCATGGATGTATGACCCAATGATAGGCTAAACCAAAGGTCTTGTACAGGTGGTTTTCAGAGGTACTGCAGGGGATCCTCCAAATGATTTGAGCCACAGAAAATATACATGAACAGAACTACAACCTAGCTATAAATATATGAATCTGTCAATAATTAATTTAACGGATTAGCATTGTATACAGTTGGCTACACACCATTACAAACTACTTTTAAAGATGGCACCATAGACCAATAGATCAATCAAGTCTCTTTAAAAACGATCGGCTTTATTTTATTGTGAACATTACTTTGTTAAGAGTTCACCTAACTGTTTGTGGGCATGTCTAAGACTAACGACTATTTGAATTGCCTTTCAAATATTTGAAGGCAGTGACAATGCAAACATTGTTTACCCGGCAACTTAATATTTTATATGCGATAGAGGGTCCCTGTGCCGTGTGTCTATCAGCCAAGGGGTCCTTAGTTTGAAGAACGACCTCTGACCTCTGTGCTAAACTTAATGAACAATGCACAACAACACACCAGACAGTTTGACTTCCAATCCTAACAGGAGAGATGTACTGCTGTCCCCTGACAGGCTTCTCCCTGATTGATGTCTGCGGCCAATGCATCTTCCATTATTTACAGCTATAAAAAGTATTAAAGCAAGGTTAGAATTGTATAGAAATATTTTGTTTAAGAAATGTATCCAAAAATGCCACATGCCACAAAAAACACATGCCAAAACAAATCATTGATTTGACCAATTTCTATGTTATGTATACATACAATTTAAACAAATATACTTTTTATTATAAACATACCAAATACAGGTCTTTAAAAAAGGAGGCATGTGCCATTCACTGACCAGTCTGCAGATAATTGTAGCCAAAGAAAAATCTACCTTGTGAAATAAATAATTGTAGGTTATCATTAGGATTAAATATTATGTCCCTGTGTCAAATAATACCAATTCATATAATCATGTAATATCATATCATGTAATAACCCTGACAAATATCGAACTAGGTTTTCATGAAAACAAATCATTTTAGGAATCATCTTATCGGGGGACTTGGGCAGGCAGATGGAAGTCTCTGAAAGCGTAGAAGGAGATGTCGCCGTGGTCCACAACAGCAAAGGTAATGGGCACGTCGTTGCTCTTATGTGTCAGTAACTTGATCGTGTGCAGGTCAGGCACCGGGCCGTCGAAGCTGACGTGACACACAGAAGAAATCTGGTTTTGTAGCTAATTGTTTTCACAGAGCGCACCTCCCACTACTTCCTGAAATAAATGGTCCGCTTCTCGTTATCTAGTATGTACTGTACGTATAAATATATTTTCATCCATCTAGACTGCTTCTCCATTAGGGTCGCAGTGTATAAATATATAGTAATCATTAGAGTATATATTACAAGAGGTCAGGGTGTGTGTCTTTGCTGGGATTTTTTTTATGGAAAAAAAAATAGGAAAAAAGAAAACAATAATTTTACTAAACATCATTTAATATAGCTATATAATATTTGACATTACAATTAGGGATTGCACTAATGCAATACTGAGATTGGAAATCGGTCCAATAAACAGCTGGATCGGTATTGGTGACAATTGGACAGTTCTAATCGATCTATGCGGCTGATACAATTAAATTAGTTTACACACGTATGTCTACTGTCAAGCATCAGCCATGTCTAGCCTACCCAGGCCACACTATCAGCAGCAGGGGGCGTATTACAGAAACGTCCTAACTAGCAAATCCTATCGTAACTGTTTGGTCACCATGGTAATTCGAGTTTTAGGATGAAGGCCATTACAGATGATCAGTTCCTTGTTCCCATCCTAACTTAAGATAAGAACAGTGTATTACACAAGCCTCCTAACTTCCCGAAATCATAAAGAAGCAGTCCTAACTTCAGGACAACTGATAAGCTGTCCTAACTGCCACTGCGTTAGCTAGATTAATGTAATCATACATTGCATACCGTTAGCTACGGTATGGCCGCTCTTTTATTTGGTTTACAAAATCTAAAAGTAAATAGAAGGAACTTATTTGTTGAGAGGCTTATGGCAGACCCTACCGATGTTTTGTGCTTTGATGACAAAACGCTAGATACAGGCTACCCCGGGCCATGATCCTACGGCTACGGTACCCCGTAGCTGCTCGGCTACAGCTACAGTATCCGAAGAGCTAGTACGGCCATCTTTGGAGCGGCCGACCCGGCTTCTGGTGCACTCTCGGTTGTGGTGCAACTGTGACAAATACCCTTCTTTTTGGCAACAGAGACTTCCAGTGTGAAGTGGCCGACTTAAAGAAAACTTCACAGCCCACGATGTCACAGACTTTTTTGGCTACTCATTATTGTATGTCGATGTGATAACGTCAACAGGCCGATCCAAGCCCACTCACTTTATACTTTAAAAGAACATATTTTGATCTGTCAACATATCTATCCAACACAATAATTAATATGTCTTAAAGTAAAGAGCCCGTCGATTTTTTATTGGTTTAAATTAGAAATATATTTAACAGAAATGCTCCGTTAGATCATCAACCGAAGTCGCGTTGGTTGCTATGTAACAGGCATTAATGTTGATAACCGATGTTGGATTGGGTATTTAGGATGTCCTAACCCGAGATAAGATAGGATGATGGTAGATAGGATAGGATTCATAAAGCTAGTTAGGATTTGCTTCTGTAATACCAAATAGGGAAAAATCCTGTTTTTTCATCCTATCCTAACTTTTGTCTTAAGATAGGATGCTTTCTGTAATACGCCCCCAGGTTTATAAAATGCATCTAGGTCCTAAACTAGAGATTGGCTGTCATTTACTTTGCAATTTAACTTAAAATTTAACACTGGAATTGGATCGGTACTTGGTATCGTGCCAGTATCTGTATCGGTACTGAAAAAACTGGATCGTGCCATCCTTAATTACAAATAGATGTAAATGCGTAATAGTTTACCTGCACACGCACATGCGGGAATAGGGCTTCCCAGGGTTGCTCTTCTTGAAGTCAGCCACCACCTCAGGTTGGTACACATTGAATCTGATTGTCCACTCCCCGCTATCTTTCAACCTGATCAGTGTAAGGAAAAGTGTAGCTGATAATGCTGTGTATTGGCAGGAATCTAGCAATACGATACATATCACCATACAGAGGCCACGATTCGATACATTCTTTTAAAATACCATTTTGTGTTGGCACAGATTGTTTCCTGTGACATATGTTGGTGTAACTAAGAGATTGGCTGGAAAGAAATATTTGATATGCTTATTTCAAAACGTTTACACTCAATAAAAAACAAGACATGGCACTTTTGCATTTTGCCGCTTCTCATCAATCGCATGCGCAGTCAACGCACACATGTCCGCAAGGGCGACGCAGAAGCCTAACATGTCGTAGCTACGCGGTGGGATGAGGCAGAAGCACAAATGGGCCTTAAAGACACAACAAAGCCTACGCCATGTTTAATCTAAAGCCTGTTGTGGAAACCATGGCAACAAGATGCACAAGTCAAGCATAAATACCTTTCTGTTCCATCTAGCAGGTGAGAGGATTTGATCACACTAATCTTCTTCAGCAGCTCCTCTGTAAGACAATTACATGTTGACAAATAGGGATCTGTGACATTCGCCAACTCACTTAGGAAGCACATTGTACTTTGACATGGTGGACGGCAGTAGCAAACAGCAACAGACTTTAAGTATTAAGTGTCAAAACAACTCAAATTTAGAATGAATACACATCATTCATCTGTACAGAATGTATCAAATAAATACAAACATACATGTATGTATGTATGTATGTATGTATGTATGTATATATATATATAACTAGACACACTATACATGTGGATAATGTACTGTAGTTTGTTTACGACTCACCAGTGGAGATGTGTTGCCGCGGGTGATGCAGGGGAGCGACCACGGCCCCCGCAGTGTGCGGGGTCGTTCCTTCACCGCGGCTCCTCCTCTGCCGCAGCGCCCGGTATTCCGCCCAGGTGCTGCAGCGCCGCCCTTCTGGATCCCCGAAGACTTCGCGCCTCCGCTCCCGCTCCCGCCCCGACCGCCGGTCGGCCTCCTGCAGATCCAGCCTCCGCAGCCAGGGGGCGAGGCGGCAGGCTCCCACTGCCAACAGGCCGGGGAGCAGCGTGGGATCCGGGGGGGCCAGGCTGTCGGGAGGGCTTCTATTGGGAACCAAAAATGCACCGACGTTATAAAATAACGCCGCAGACATACAGTGGGAGGGGCAGCGAGCGAGGAGCGGAGCGCAGTAAATAATTAGTCAGCGCAGACAAAGTAAAATCAAATACAGGCAAAGTACAGTTACGCAAACAGAATTTTTGAAATTTTCGACGGTCACATGGTTCATGGAGAGTGTAAGAATTGTTGTCGATGAGGTAAGTGCAGGCGCAGATTCAGGAAGCTAACACAAAGTTTAGCGATCAATGAGCATTAGTGCTCGGAAGGCTTTAATGTGCAATAGTGCGATCAACATGATTCACGAAGAGGCAAAACCTATGGAGAAACAGTTCCAGGAAGTGCTTGTTGGGCAATTTGAATAAATGTATATAGTACATTAAGTAAACGGACGGCGCGACTCTCTTTACATGGCTCTGCTGGAAACTACAGTTATAAGTTTCGCAAGGAGCAGGAATGGTAGGGTAGGTTCAACATCTTGCCGGCTTGTTGGGGATCTAACCCACAACTAGTGAACAGCAAGACCTCATTTGCCCACAGCACATGCTAGCTCATTATAGCTAATTTTTTATTTTATTTTAAAAGAAAACTCGTAACGATCTTTCTCTTTCTGGTCTGAGTTAGATCGACTCATAGAGGATTATCCACTTTGATGGTACAGTATTTAGGATGTCAGCAGGCATCTTGAGGATTGAATGTTAGGTTAATGGGTGATGTATGTTGTTAAATGTATAACTGGGTCAGGCCCACTTGGCATTGGCAATACTGCCCTGGCCCACGCGGGGGCCAGGCAGCCTGGGAATGGCTGCTAGAAATAAGCATGAGCAAGGCACTCCGTGTGTGGGGTATTTCCCGCCCACCTGCATCCCAGGTCCGGAAACACAATGGAGCTGAAGTCCCAGCGTGAGGGAGGGGCAGTGCAGACGGGGGGGTCCCCCGGCTCCTGGCCTGGATCACAGAGCGAAGCCAGGCCCCACCAGCTCCTGTCTACCTGGGGGGCCAGGGGAGCAGGGGAGGCAGACCCTCCTGCCCTGGCGTGCTCCGCCTCTTCCTCGCCGTCGTGCTCCGCCCTGCAAGAGGTACGGTGATCTGGAGTCATCGTGTGGCTACAGGAACTAGAAAAGAAACAAGACATTAGTTTGCATTAAGGGAGCCCAAACTTCAGTTTACGTTACGAAAGTGACTTGAAGACAAGAATGGCGGTTCCTAAAGAGGTTTACAAAGATTCTGAAAAACCTCATAAATCTGTTCTAGCTGAACAGGAGGGTATTTCTTTGTTGAAAGAAAAACAAAGAAAGGCACTGAATGCTTTTCTCAATGGAGAATGTGTAATCCCACAATAGACACGGTTCATCCAATCACCTGACAGTATAAGTATTGTTTGAAAGTTAAGTGGTTGTGTGTAACAAACCCTCTCGTGCGTCAGGGTACCTTGATGTTCATCTAATCACCTGACAGTATAAGTATTGTTTGAAAGTTAAGTGGTTGTGTGTAACAAACCCTCTCGTGCGTCAGGGTACCTTGATGTTCATCTAATCACCTGACAGTATAAGTGGTTTGAAAGTGCCTGCCCTGTTCAAACAGTTAAGTGGTTGTGAGTAACAAACCATCTCGTGCGTCAGGGTACCTTGATGTTCATCCAATCACCTGACAGTATAAGTATTGTTTTCAAGTTAAGTGGTTGTGTGT
>JAODLL010037866.1:0-21703 GCA_026546735.1 Forbesichthys agassizii
CCTTCCGGCTCAGCTCTCTTTTCGTCACAACGGTGCGGTAAAGCGATTGAAATACCGCTCCCGCTGCTCCGATTCTCCGGCCAATCTCTCGCTCCATAGCCCCCTCACTCGCGAACAAGACCCCGAGGTACTTCTCTTTTACTTTGGGTAAGGACTCATTCCCTACCTGGAGTAGGCACTCCATCAGTTTCCTGCTAAGAACCATGGCCTCAGATTTAGCGGTACTAATCCTCATCCCAGCCGCTTCACACTTGGCTGCGAACCGATCCAGTGAGTGCTGGAGGTCACAGACAGGTGGTCTGATGCCATCAGGACCACATCATCTGCAAAAAGCAGTGATGAGATCCCCAGGTCACTGAACCCCAACCCCTCCCCACCACGACTACGCCTCGATATCCGGTCAATAAATATCACAAACAGGATTGGTGATAAAGCGCAGCCCTGGCGGAGACCAACCCCCACCTGAAATGAATCCGATTTACTGTCGAGAATCCGTACACAGCTCATGCTTTGGGCGTACTGGGATTGGATTGCCCTTAAAAGGGACCCCCTCACCCTATACACCTGCAGCACCTTCCACAGTGTCTCCCGGGGGACCCGGTCATACGCTTTCTCCAGCTCTATAAAACACATGTAGACCAGAAGGGCATACTTTCAGGCCCCCTCCAGGATCCTTCCGAGAGTAAAGAGCTGGTACGTTGTTCCATGACCAGGACGTAATCCGCATTGTTGTTCCTCAATCTGAGGTTCGACAATCGGCAGAACCCTCTTCTCCAGCACCTTAGAGTAGATTTTACCAGGGAGGCTGAGTAGTGTGATACCCCTGTAATTCGTCTCAGGTCCCCTTTATTGAAGAGGGGAACCACCACCCCAGCCTGCCACTCCTTTTGCATGGCCCCTGACTTCCACGTGATGTTGAAGAGGCGTGTTATCAAAGACATCCCCTCCACATCCAAAGCTTTTAGCATTTCTGGACGGATCTCATCAATGCCGGGGGATTTGCCACTGTGGAGTTGTTTAACTACCTCAGTGACCTTCCTTAGGGAAATTGATGCTGATCCCCCATCAGCCTCCAGCTCTGTCTCTACCACAGAGAGAATGTCAGTCGGATTCAGGAGTTCCTCCCACCACCCAATTACCTCCTTAGTTGAGGTCAACAGTGTCCCAACCTTACTGTACACAACTTTGATGGTTCCCTGCTTTCCCCTCCTGAGGTGGCGGAAGGTTTTCTAGAAACACTTTGGTGCGGAACAAAAGTCTTTCTCCATGGCTTCGCCAAACTTCTCCCACACCCGCTTCTGCTACGGCAGATGCCGCAGCCTTTCGAGCCAGCCGGTACCCTGCAACATATCCCAAAAGGCCTCCTTCAGTCGGACGGCTTCCCTGAACACTGGTGTCCACCAAGATGTTTGAGGGTTTTTTGAGGCACTTATGACGTTGAGACCACAGCTCTCTGCCACAGCTTCAGCAATGGAAGCTTTGAACATTACCCACTCACATTTAATGTCCTTAACCGCCACAGGGATGCCAGAGAAGCAAGAGATTTAAAGATGTCACGGACAGGGGCTTCCTCCAAACGTTTCCAGTTCACCCGCACTACCTGTTTGGGCTTACCAGGTAGGTCCAGAATCTTGCCCCACCCCTTGTAGATTACTGAATCGTTTCAAGTAAATATACTATATTCACATACAGTACATGTAGCAAAGCTCATCCTCTGCATTCAACCCCTCCCTCAAGAGAGCAATGAGCAGCCACAGTGCAGCAGCTGGGGACCAACTCCTCATTTCACTGAGTGTCACATGACACTCGCTGAAGAGTGAACCAAACATGTTTTTGCCTAGTGAGGGAAACCAGAGCAAACCCTTATATGTACAATGGGTTTTGCGAAATGTGCTCATAAGTTCAAATTATTATAAAGTAATCCAGGAAACAGTGTTTCTTGCAATTTTCCCCACCCACCCACCTACCTACATCTGAGCCCTCCTCACCATGTCTACCTTCAACCCCTGACCTCTGGACCTGCTGTGCTGGCTTATCCAATACAATTAAAGCACAGTATGCTGGGAAAAGTGACAGCCGAACCAATTCAAAGCAATGGCATTTTAATAAAACAAGTGGTCTTGTACAGATTTTGTATTTTGATTTAGCTGAAGAGACACTGACCGAAACTACAACCCACTTTAGTGTACCAAAGAGAAAAGGTACTGGAAAAACATTGGCCTCATAGCATTTCAGATCACTTGGCCCTCTAGTTGTTAGTTGCATTATGGGGATTGTAAAAGAAACAGGGGTAACCACTGGCTGTGTCTGACACTGTAGTGAGCCCACAGTATCACTTCATCCTAGTTTCATTCACACTATTCACCAAGATACGTCTCTTCAGTTGTCATCTAGTAGAGTGAAGAGAACAAATGTTATACATAGATACTTTTATTACAACGGCAGTTTGAAAAATGCTACGAGAGATCATCAACACACCACAGTTGTACAGTCGACGAACCCTTCTTATGTCCAGATCTGTCAGATGAGTCCTCTGTCCCATATCATCAGTCTTTACCTTTGGCACGATTGTGGGCAAGCCGTTTGATGAGAAAAATTTACTGCATTTGGAATACACTCGTTTACGTAAACAGTAAAGAGAGATACACAAGCTACATCATATGCACGTTTTACCTTCCGTAGTGCAAGATTGATTTGACATCATAAGGGATATCAAAGGTGTTTCCATCTCGCTTTTCAAAGTTCATCGCCATGCCTGTATTAACCAAGAGCCTCAAGTTGCCTTTATATTAAACAAGCCCGGAAACAACCAGCATACACAGAAACAACTACCTTGAATGATGTTACTCTCAATGACTGTGATGTAGTCATCACGGTCCATGCGTGTGTGTTCGTGGTAGAAGCCCAGGGTATGGAGGATCTCATGACAGATATTACCCACGCCACAGGATTGACCAACATACACATACTGGGCTCCACCATTAAAGCCCACATGTGAAGAACAACTGCGGAATGCACATGCATTACTCAAAACCATGGCATAGCATGTGTTGAATGATGGAGCAACAGGGCAGTTATACAAATAAAGTAAAGTGTTTATGCCTTACCCCGAACCATATTGGAATATAATGTAATCTTCCTCCTCCTCTTTACCATGGAAAGACACACATGTTGGTTCCGACACCATTTTCATAGCCATTAAAATTTTGGATGTGCGTTCAGCTGACAGATGAACAGAAACCCTTCAACTATCAAGTATTCAAAAAGCCAATGAAAATAGCTTAAAGATACAAAGACTGACCTATAGCTGCGCTTATGATGTATGGTATTGAGACACGACCATTCACCATTGGCCAAGTTGCCTGCACCGCATTCCTGTCAGACTGAGAAAATAAATTACATGTTCTTCATTGCGCATTTGGATAGGCCTACTGTATAGTTAGGAGTTTTACAATTAAGCATGCATTTTCGCTAAACTAAGACCTTCCAGGTATATTTTGACCCATTCAAGTTTCATTGTGTTAAACATACCTTACAGTTTTTCTCAAGAAAACAAGGCTTCGTTACATCTTCAACAACCTAGTGAATGCCACAACATGTTGAGAATGTCCTTTAAAAATGCATATAAAAAACATGTTACATCTGTGGTGTTATGGGTCAATGTTAACTATATCTGTTTCGATATATATTAACCTCACGCTGGCATTGGACAAGAGCCAGTACTGTAGGTGGTATATGATAGCACATGACACAACATTAAGGGTGTGACCTCTTTTGAAACACAATAGTGTTAAATTATAGTTTACTCTTAAACTGAGTAGTACAGTTAACTCACCGACAGCAATAGATCTCCCTCTGCAACTGCCACATCAGAGTCTATGAGACCTGAGAAGTGTAAAAAAAATGTTTGTTTAAACGCTCACCCATATTAGATATGGCATGTTAAATAACTGAATAAAATGAGTGCAAATCCTAGGCCCACTAACAATCTTCAGAACAGGCAAGACTACTAGATCAAATGTAGGCTACCTTCCAATGTCTCCGGGTGGGCGCTCTCAAGTGTTTTGTTCAGCCAGTCTGCATCAACTGCTTGAGAAAGATGAGTTGCACATTATACATTTTTTATATTGGTGAGAAAGCAATATAGATGGGTTAATAGGGCAACAATGCAAATGACATTATGATCACCTTCTTGTATTGGACCGCATTCCGCTGTAACAAGAAATAAAGAAACACAGATTATTATTCCAGCATTTCCTAACGATATACATAAGATATTTTTTGCTTTACCATTTCTCGCACATACAAATAAAACCAATAGCTGAAACAGCAAACAAAACATTGCCATGGTGGTCAGATTCACTAGCCTAAACAGGTCTGGCACCCCTACACAATATGAAGACTACCTCAAATTAGTGAAAGCGATAACACCTGCATGCACCCATGCTCGTTTGTTCTGCCAGTACAATATAGCTAGTCCTTATTTGCATAAAACCTGGAACACAGCGCTGGCTAATTTATTATTACGAGAGAAGTTTGCTTCATTGAAACTGTTGTGTTGCAACGCTGTATTTCTGTATTTTATTTTAAAGCTACAATAAGGCTACAATAAGGAATACAACAAACAGAACAAAAAGAGTTCAAGAAAGGAAACCCAAGAAAATACAAAGTGTTTACATACATTTAATTATGCAAAGCAGATATAGGCTCTTAATTGTTTTAATAACTTTTTAGTTTATAAAAGGTGCAATGGTCTGGATATATATTTCAAAATCTTTATAAAAATCAAGGAATAAAGGTTTTCTACTACTAAATTTGCTTTTGTGAATTTGACGTTTGGCCATCAATAATATCAGATTAGTAAGATATAACTGTTTTTCTTTTCCAAGCAGCACATTTAATAATAATATAAAAATATATATGGAAATGATTAGAGCCATGGAAAGAAAAGAGTTACGCAAACAAAAGTTCGAAAGGTCACATGGAGAGGCTAAACCTACAGTATAGTTCCAGAAAGTGAAAGACCGAAGAGGCAGACTGGAAAATAGCCTATTTTACGAACTACAAACATATTGCATGTTCCATAACCAGCTAAATTCTTTTAATGCTTGATGTGCAAAAGATTTGTAAAGATAGGCCTGTTGATACAGACTTTGCAATCAAAGCGTAGATTTAATAATCAGTTGTGGTGTGCATCAATATAGGCCTACTGTATATGTCAGGCCATATGTGGTTAAAAATATTTACATTATCATGATTATTATTTTTCTACATAGGTTATTTAATAGGACAAAATATTATGTTGGGGAAATGCGGTTGAATATTTGTGTTATCAAGTCAATGGAAACAGAAATGAAAACTGCACGATTAGAATCAGGTAGAACAATTTAAAGAGTTCAGATGCAAAAACCTCTACGTCCAACAGACATATTTTGTTTTAAAATTGTCAGTTTAGTGTTGGGAAACAGTAGCCTAAAAATGATGTATTGTGCAAAATATGTGAAAGGGTAGAAAGTGGAGCAGTGGTAGAGTGGGGTGATAGGTGATCAAGAACCACTTGGTTCGAACCATTCTTACGCCTCACCAAATAGGCAATTGCCAAAATTGAATTAAATAAAAGACATTGAAAACATATTAGATTTTGTCTGTAAAACAGTGTTTTCCTCAGGTAGATCCAGTCCTTGCCATACTGCCATATCTCCTTGCATGGCTGACATCGCCATTGGTGTGTGAATGGGCGAATGTGAGACAAATAATGTAAAGCGCTTTACATTATAAATGCAGTCCATATAGATAGGACACATAGGACACAGAAAATTCCACCTTTAAAGACTTTGTTTTTAATCAGACTATGACGTCACCATGCACTGATGTGTTTTTCCTAAGTAAAGCTAAACCTAATATTGCTACATACAGTCAGGGCCGGATTAGTAGGGCTACCCTCAGAAACCCCTCCATGGGCATTGTAACATATGAGCCCCTCTCTCTCCCTAACACCCACAAGATTAAAAAAAAGCTGTTTACACCCAGCAAACTGCAGGCACACAGAACCGTAGCCCCAACACATAGAATATATGCACGCACACACACGCACACACATGCACACAGTATAACAATTGATGTGCCGTTTGTTGGCGTTAGATGAATGGAAAAGAGACTTCTCTAAATCATAGGCTATAGATAAATCTTATAGCTTGACCAATTAAATAACAAACATATTTTGATAGATTTTACACCAATTGTTACTCAAAAACCATTTCGTTTTATTTTACTTCAATTACAACTTAATGAATTTATATATTTCCCGGGGCTGTCTGTCTATATTTACAAAGCCTTCATTAAACAGCATGGTACGCACGGGGCGAAGTAGGCTAAGAAGGTGCGTTTATACTCCAGCCCAGTAGGTGTCAGCACGTTGATTGCCAAGTGTCTCGTTCCTTGAGAAGAATTTGAATACTTCCGGGATAAACACATGCATGTTCAGTCCCATGTTTGAGTGAGATTAGCTGGATACAAGTGAGTATTATTGCTTTTATTGAATGTTATTACTTTCACAGGCGGTTTGGTCCGGGTTTCTTATGGATTGCATTTGTAGAGGCTTATCGCTTTTCTAATCTTCCGACCACTCAAAGCGCTGTACAGATTGCCTCACATTCACACACACACATTCATACACCGATGGTGACTGCTGCCATGCAAGGCGCAACCAGCAGTTTGGTGTCTTGCTCAATGACACCTCGACACTTAGCCAGGATCGAACCCGCGACTTATGGATCACCTATTGCCAGTGACGGCTCCTGTTTAATTAGGGAGGCAATTGTTTTTTTCACCCATTCTTTAGCCTAGGTAAATTAAAGGTATCTAAGTAAACCATTATAGACTAGAGAAAGCTTGTCCATCCACCGTAAACTATATAACCTCTTGCTTCTGTCAGTAGCTCTGCCCATCACACACTGAAAACACATGGCAAAGGTTAGGATATTGTACAGTCCCCGCCTACTTGGCATTGAGGTATTTTGATTGACATGCACGACGACCAACTACATAACTCAATGACCAAGTCAGACGTTAAACTTACAATGAGGAAAAATAAACAGGAGGCTGGCTGTTTTACAGGTATTGTTACTGATTAAAATAAATAGAACATTATAAATGAGTACATAAAGCACTGCCCTATTGTTGCACCGGAAATTACGGAGACATACTTGTGAGTGACAATGCTAACAGCCAATGGAAATCAACAGTATTACTTCCTGAAAGTCAGAGAGTAAAGTGTGGAGCTCATGAGGGCATGCATCAGACGTTCAGTACAGAGTTGCTTAAGTGGCGTAGTGCTACTGAACGTGAGAGGCTGAGACTAGGTCCTAGGGCATATTCTGATGTGCACCTCTACAAAAATGTAACTAACTATGTAAATAATGTTATTAGATTCGCTGGAAAGATACACTTTTATGTCTTGCTGGAGCATTATTAATCAAGAACTTACACATGACAAGTCAGGGATTTCCCTATGGCATTTCCTCATTCTGGCAGTGAAAATAAATAAATACTATTTTGCATTGCCACCGATTGTTACCTGTGATAGGCTAAATGTTGGCGTAACTAAGAGATTCGATGGAAATGAATATTTGTATGCTTATTTATGCTTGTAATGTTTACAGTTTACACTCTTAGTGTTTGACGCAGAAGCATAAATGGGCCTTTACTCAGGCCTGTGTTACACAGGTAGGCTACGTCTACTAGGTCTAAATGGAAAAACACAATTTGTTTTGTGGGCAATATAATGTGTTTAATGCACATTTAATAATCTCCTTTTAAATGTGCCTATTTATCTAGTAATTGGTTATATCTACACTTTTGGCATACCTTTCACAAAGATTTCATTGTATTGTATATCTATTATTGCAGTTAGATTTCAGTTCAATACTGCACTGTGTGATACTGTGTTTGAGACCAGAAGGTCCCACTATGACGAGGTGGGCTAGAGCAAACAACGTCCACAAACACAAACCATCAGAGGCCACTCCATGGAATCAACTTAGAGGAAGGAGCGGAGCTCAGGCATGCTCCTTGAGAGAGCAGGGAACAGCTTTGCCAGCACAGCAGGTCCAGAGGACAGGAGCCGGAGGCAGGGACATTTTGAGAAGGACTCAGCCTTCAGGCTCAGCTGTGGGGGGGAAGAAACCCAATCGCAAGAAGAAGGACTATGACAACGTAGACGTGAATGGTTTCCTGGAGTACCTCCAGCAGTGTGGCCAGCCTTTACCCAGAGGAGGAGAGGGCCAAGAGGAACTCAGAGAAGAAGTAGGGACAGCCTTGATAAAAGACAAGCGGAGAGAGGACCGCCGGATAAAGAGACAAGACAATAAGAAGAACAATATGGTGTGTGTGTTATTACAGTATAGTTGATGAATATAGAAATTGGTCTGGTCGACTTTTCAGCAGGCCAGTCAAATGTTAATGACCCCTAGATTATACTATGCACCGCTGTAGCCCTATGCCAATTGTGATCATAATAAATATCTATAAAAATCTTTGTTGGCAGACTGGACATTAATAATAATGTGCATGTTTTTCATGTTCCCCCTTCCATCTCTACTCCCTGTACTTTTCTAGGTGTGCTTCAACTGTAGGAAGCCTGGGCACGGCATAGCAGACTGTTCAGAGGCAGAGAGAGATGAGGAGATGGGCCGGGACATCTGCTACCGCTGTGGCTCAACAGAACATGAAATCCATAAATGCAGGGCCAAAGTGGACCCGGCTCTTGGTGAGTGATGCTCGGTTGGCGCTGTCTGATCTGATCTCTGGTCAGTTCCAGGTGGTGAAGCAGTGTGTGAAGTGTTTGTGCTTCTGCCTTCTCAGGTGACTACCCGTATGCTAAGTGCTTCATCTGTAGCAAGATTGGCCACTTGTCACGGTCCTGTCCAGATAATCCTAAAGGATTATACGCACAAGGTATGACACTTCGTTATTTGATTTAGGGTTTTCACAGGGACAGTGCACATGAATCAACATGCTTTTTTAAACCAGCCAGCTATGTTTCAACTACAGGAACGGCCTTATGGCCTAACCATGTCATCGTCGAAGGCATTAGAGCTTGACCGGTGTTGTTCAAAACTGACATTTCGGTAGCAATTTCATATCCTTCTCTTTAGTCTGCCACATCTCAAAGAAGACAGCAGAGTGCGCAAACCATTTGTTTAATGTTGCCATGGGAACAAAACTCCTAGTTTGAAGAGGTCTGTCAACCTCAGTAATCCCGATGCTCTAAAATGTCCACCAATACTTCTTGATGTTCACGTTTTTCCTCCATAGTGCAATGTTGGAAACAAGATGAATGTTTTCACCCCGTATCTCACTCGCTGGCGCTGCTCTCATTGTGGCAGATGTCGTTCTGACTCATGCATGCAGCCACGGTATATGATGTGCAGGTGTTTTACAGCTGCTTTCCTTAAACAGTCACACAACATATACTGGATAGTCTACTGGCCAAACCAAGTTTATCCAAGTTTAAATGTTTGGCCATCTTCCACTCCACAGCAATACTAACCGGTACAACTATTAAGATAAGCCTTTGTGCCCTTTGAAGAAAATGCATTCTCGAAATGAAACCAGCATCAGGTCCAGCATCAGGTCTTCACGTGACATGATATTTCCATTTCACGCAAAAATATTGATCTAAAACTGCATATTTAGTCCACTGATTCTCTATAGTTGAATAATATTGCTCCGTCAAGTCACACTGTACCGGTGGGTAATCTACGGTAGCCTACAACAATTTGTTTGGCGGTAAGCTCAGCATGCTAATCACAAACGACTCACAACATAGCAGCATAACTCACAATTGGGGTATTCTGCATTATTCGAATGATGTTTAAATTTTCGCCGGACATCCCACCCCTCCCACATCCAATATCAAAATATGAATGGCTAATGAATCAAACAATATAGTCATACAGAATCAATATAAAGTGAGATATTCATAACGCTCTCGTCTCTCTCTTCCGCTGCCTGTGAATATCCAAGCGGTTTTTGCACTCTGCCATTGTTGTACCGTAGGCTAATGTAACTGTTCATCTTGTGAAGATCAAGCGGCCTATATATTATAATTTTTCTGGTGGAGTTAGACTAGTCATCTAGTCTAACATTTAGTTTAAACAACAGGGAAATGAGTTGCTAGGTACATCCCTAGTATTCTACTGCAGGCTGCTGTACGTGGCTCTATTGTACTATGATGATTGTACTATGGTGTCGTGTCATGCTGTGTGGGATTAGGTTAGTCTGTTGAGCAGTCTGTTAAGTATGAGACACGCAGCGGAGACGCTCAGATTGTGTGGTAGCGATGTGCAGAGCTGGCGCTGACATGCATCCCCCACTTCACCTTCAAACAAAGCTATTCGTCTATTTGCTAGTGCTTACTGCGGAAGCTTCGAAGCTCAAAATACAGCATTCGGGCCAGCTCTATTTCTAAGTGACCATAAACATAATTGTCAACATAAATACAAATATTGCGTTGAACTAAACGATGTGTGAAAATGCGATGGCGAGCCTGGTCTAAAGAAGCAGGCTAGAGACCGATTTACTTTTGATCATGTGTTTCATACACCACACTAATACTATTCTATGGTTATTTCGGTTATGATATATGCGTTTGTTCTGTTTGGAGGATAGGGATATTGGAAGTCTGTGTGTCATTGCATGCAAGATCAGCATGATGTAGCGTGCTTCAGTTTGTGGCAAACACATCTGCGTGTCAAGTTAACACCACATGGTACAGCCATAAAACAATGAGTTAGTTATACAATTCACTGGAGCAGCAGTCTCAGACACACGTCACGGTGTTTATATAAACTCAATTTCCCCATTCCTTGAACAAATTCATATTATTTTTTGGGAGGGCCTGAAACGTGGGACTAGATACGAAGATGGTGAGTAAATTTGCATACCCCTCCACGTAACACCACGAGGATATAAAAGCGTAGAGAGCGTTCAAATCAGCTCAGTAATGCTGCTAAATTTACTGTCCTTCAACAGCTTACAATTCCATATCTAAATCACCTTAAGCCCCGTGTCCACCAAAGCGTTTTGTTATCATGCCAGCATTATTATTCAATTGATTACAATGGGAGCACTGCATTTTTCCAGGCTTCTAAAAACGTCAGGAGCATGGCGTGGCGCTGGGCATTTATTTCACGCTGAACACCGGGCACTGAGCGTTTTTTCAAGTTGAAAAATTTTCACCTTTGGGTGAAACACTGAGCCCATCACTGTCACTGTTTCCCGTGCCGTCCAATCACAGCGGTGAAGGGGCGGGACAAAGACTTATGAGCAACTGTCACATCCTACTTCTTGCACACAACGACAGCAACAAAGAAGTTTATAGTCAGGTGATATCCCCAAACTACCACAACAATACTAACACGAAAAATAATGTATAGAATATTACAGATTAAATAATTTGTTGATAACACAAACTAGCATTTATTTGCAACATGTGAATTCCCACGGAGATTCTGTTTAATAGCAACGAAAGCGTCTCAGCTGAAAGAAACGCTGCGCTTCCAAAAAAGCTTCCTAGCGTGGCCTTTCTGTCCTTTATCAGCCTACAGTCTGATAGCTATGCTTTCATTGCAGAAATAAGCACACAATGTGGTTGAGAGTCAATGTGCAATATTTAAAAGCTACTGGTTTAGTAGCCTAGTCTACCTGCTAACACCCAGCTGCCAAAACCAGTCGGCATTCTCGTGTTCAAATAAGCATAAAAATAATCTAACTGTCTTTATGTAGTCCAATCCTCTTTATTTATACATACATACATACATACATACATACCCCAAAAAAGCCAATCCAACAAGGCTAGTTTAACTTCACAAGCACAGTGTCTCATAGCATCTGCAGGTGTAATGCCAAAATGTGATTTGTTAAAAACTGAGTCCCTCCCACGAGAGCAGACAGCCCTATATTATAACCAATCTAATCATTACCAGTATACATCTATTTAAAGTGAAAACACAACTCATAAAATGCACGTAGACATTTTCCAATCAATGTTCGGCTGAGGATACCTTTATAACACAGCGGTATGGAGTTTACCGTAGAACACAAGATGGGTGTGGTTACCGCACATTCTTCTGACACACCCCCAGCGCTTGAGAAGAGATAATGATGGTTATATTTTCATGCATTTGAAAGGTAATTTTATATACTTGCTGACTTTTTTATTAATTAGAATTTGGCTGGGTGGTTAATATTACCTTTTTCTGTGGTGTGACAAACTCAAAACACAAATGTATGTCTGCTTTACACAATCTTTAATATACAGTATACTTATTTAAATACTGGCTAAATGTTCTATAAATTATTATTTATGGTGTAGCTCCCCCTGCTGGTGGGGAAAATGCTTAATGTAATTTCAATCTTTTTTTATTCTCTGCAGGAGGTTGCTGTCGCCTGTGCGGTTCAGTGGAACATTTTCAGAAAGACTGTCCTGAGCACCAAGCCTCAAGTAAGTGTTTTTTATGTAGTTTTTCCTCGTTTAATGGCTAGTTGGTACATATTGATTACCAGTTATGTTTGAGAAGCTATAATGATTTTCCTTTCTCATATGATTTTAGCTAACTCTGTGACGCTGGGCTGGTTGTCAAATAACATGAGTGCTGACCACGAGGAAGTGCATGTACCTGTAAAGAAAGCAAAGCCGAAACAAAGTAAAGTGGTGGTCTTCTGATATGCCAACAATAATTCACCCACAAGCAAGAACTACTACTACACACCTGCTAGTGAGATGGGCCACCGTGGGTATACTCTGGCTCTGTTGAGGAATTAACAGCAAATCAGTGGAGATTGTCTCATGTATTTGAACTGAATTAAGGACTGTTCATTTAGATTACTCTGGTGTTCTTTCCATTTGCTACAAATAATATAGTGGTTTTATATGGTGACAAGAATTTCTTTAACATTTAGGAACATATTTCAATCATCTGTATTGTATTTTTGCTTTATTTTGATTGGTCCTGTTTGTCCCCTTGTATTAACAACCCCACAAGCAGTATGGCCTTTACATTCATGAGACGATCATCATTTTAATGTGAGCAGTAGATCTTTCTACAGTGTGATCAGTGAAATCACAAAACGGCACTATCCATTTCAATGCTGGAGGTTACATACATGTTAATATACATTTCACACATTGTATTCTGTTTACAAGGAGGATTTTTGCAGGGTAAGGCAAATGTGTGGTTCAGAAGGTCACATCCTGGTATTTAAAAACATCCACTACTTTAGTGTTCATAGGGGTGTTTATTCTTCATAGACTGGTTTTACTGATTATACTGTATATCTAAAGGATATAACCCTAAATACTACAGAAGGTTTCATAATAGACATTTTAAAATACTGTTTATTAGCTGAATAAAAAGATAATGCAATCCCAAATAAAGTGTTTGAATCCAAATTTCAAGTTATTTTTAGAAAATGAATGCAGTAGGTTAAAAATGATTTTTACAAGTACAGTAGTAGGAGTTTGGACATGTAGCCATTTGATGGCAGAACAAAAGCGTGCAAGGACAATCATCTAATCACAGTTCATCTGGTTTGATGGACTATTCAAATGTGGTGGTTTCTCTGTCTGTCATTGTATGTGGATGTATTACCTTTGTGATGTGTGTAGCCTCTATGTATCTGGACTGTTTTCTGGTGTTCCTCCAGAAAATCTGTGTGTAAGGATTCCCCCCCAAAGAGCATAAATATATTCTTTCCATCTCTGATGACGCAAGAGCTTACAAGCAACTCCCATACTCCCTCCTTAAATCCAGCTTTATGGCCAGAGATGTCAGAATAAAGTGTTCTCTCTCTAAAGATGCAGAGACAAAGGGATTCATCTCCTTTGGTGTCATTTGATTAGATGAATGTCAAACATCAGCTGTCAGCATTGTACTGTGCACACACGCACATACATGCCCTATATGGAGCTGTTTTTTGTGAATCTGGTTTAGCAATATAAACAAAATATTGAGCATGGCTTCCCTTGAGCCGGTTCATTCTGTCAGGGAGAATACGTGGAGACAATGTGCCCTTGTGTGATGAATATAATGAAGTTTGGCCATAAATACTGTATGTAGCCTGCAGAAAAGCCACACTACTGTATACATCACAATCAATGTGCTCACACACACAGGTCCAACATTTCATTATGCAGGTCTGCTTTGCATTGACTACATACAGAGGAGTATAGTATATATAGTAGCTCACACGAGATAACAACAGGAGAGTCTTTTTATTATGGGATCTGCCATGATCCTTTCCAGGCTGTATGTGTGTTTGTGTAAGTCCAATGTGGCAGACCTATAGAATCTATTGTGAGCGATTGAGCAGCCATTTTATGTAACTAACTTATAACCGTACTGTGTACAAGCAAGCATCTCTGGGACATATTCATTGAAAGATCTCTGTTTTAACCTTCACATTGGCAAGTATGTGTACTGCTGATGTGTGTAATAAGACAGCAAGTCCTTGAATCGTGACCAGCTCCGGGGGTGCTTTTACAACCTCCTTGTGTGTAGGGGAAAGAGAACAGAAATATTGCCAACTAGGATTCCCCAGAGAAGTATTGCATTACTGTACAACATGAATAGGAGAACAGGAAGCAAAGATGGAGCAAGGCTGGGAATTATTATTAGTTAAACAATTGTATTGAAAACTAAGATATAAGTTTTGTATTTGCCATATATGATTACTGCAAATTAGCACCTCCGTTACTGTGTACAGTATACAGTAGAGGCCTATTGTAAGTCCTTGCTTCCTTTAGTACATTTTCAGAACAACATGGGAAGAATAGTTTTCTCATAACACTTCTTAAAACCCAATGTTATGTCAACTAAATACAATGAGGGGCCTGTCTCCCAGAGGGAACCCTCAAAGGAAACCCTGTGTCTGGCCTGTACAGAGGCCTATGAGTGCAGCCATGAAACTACTGCAGGCCCATGGTGATCAGGCCCTGAGCCAAGCACATGCAGACTGCCAGCCCACATCTCACTGAGGCTGATTGCACAGTTGAACCATCCACTGCAGCCACAGGCAAGAATTGCGCACGTGCACGTGTGTGTGTGTGCATGCATGTGTATGGGGGATTCATAACAAAAGCACAGAAGGTTCATTCACTCTTGTGTCCTGGTTCCAATTTAAGAAAATCTGAGCGGGGGTCTTTTCTCAATCCATTGTCTCTCTGTCAGTGGATTGCCCAATATCTAGCTCCGTGGGCCCACCTTCTTTTCCCACCGCCTCATCCAAATATCAGAGCTGTCATGGCTGTGGACGACCAGCTGCATCAAGGAAGGACATTTTATTAATACAAATAATTGCTTAATGTTAATGTTAAAAATTCTGAGCCTTCGTTTCTTATTCTTTTTTCAGAAAACAGAATGAACTGACTGCATTCGGCAATGCGTCACTTAGCACCACAGGAAGTTGCCTCGGTGGGGAGATTTAACAACGTTGTTGCTTTAGCTGCATGGACGCAAAGTTATCCCATGCGCTCCAAAGCTCCCCAAAACTAGGCCAGCCTAATGAACTTCTCTGCTCACATGTATGCTTTTAACTGCCCTCCTGGTGAGAGACAAGCTTACGGCGAGAAGAGCAGGAGAGAGGGAGAACTGAAATTAGAATGGAGGTGTTTCAAGATGTTTTTTCCTTTTTTGCTAACACAGCAAATCCTAACAGCCTTATCGTGGTTACAGTAAATGCACTGATCTAAATCTTCCACCGTTAACATTCCTCAAACCTGCAGTCGCCTACATATGCAATACCTTTTCACAGCAAAGTCTTAATATCTTAAAATAGCTGCTACAGTACAATACTGTTTACATCCCAGTGTGGGATTCATCCTCAGAGAAGACATTGTAAAGGATCTGTCCCAAGGCACACCAGGAAACTGACGCTTGTTACCTATATTGAGCTGGAAGTGATTACAGCATGTGTGTGTGTGCGTGTGCGTGTGACGTACACAAGGTTGCACAAGTCTACTTTAGGCTATAAAAGCAGTTTAGAGCCTGTGAGTGGAGTGAAGCATAAGACAGGCGGAAGGAAAGGTCCCTGGTTAGTGGAAAGGATGAGGAGATGAAAGTGAAGACTTCCAGTTAATGATGGAGGAGAGGAGATCACACTGCAGCCCCAGTTAGGATCTGTCAGAAGTCCATTGGGCTAATAAGGGCATGTTGGTTGGTCAGGCCCTGTGGTGAACTGGGAGCTGCTGGAAAACGTGTTTTTATTTATCCACTGGGTCTTCTAAAGATGTGTCATACCACTGTTGTGGACACAGGGCAACTTTCCCATATACAGTAGACAATATGTCCTAGAGCAAGTGCAATCCCTTTACAATAAAATGTAATTACAAAAAAAAGCAATAATCTGTTAATTATGTTAATTCACAGAAAAAAACTTTGCAATGGTACTTTGTCCTGTTAAACAGGCATGGATTAAACTCGTCCATGATTTGCCAATATAAATAAATGACTCAGACCCTGAACAGAAAGTGTTTGTTGACCTTCTCTATTGCCAGTAAATGACCTCATTTGTTTTAACTACTGCTTTGGCTCAGATTAGATTCACATTGTTTAACATGTGATTTGGCATGTTGTCAAGACATTTTAAAGTGTTTATGGATCATCTCTCCAGTTTTCAGGGGTATACTACTGTATGTCCAGCACAAACATTTAAATGCTGAATTGACACAAAGCTAAATACGTATGACATCCTAATTTTATAGTCAAAAAAATTGATGTAACTACATTTTAGCGAATGGCAGCGTTTCAACAGTGTGCATGAATTCCATTATTTGAAATGTATCTGAAAGGAAAACCCACACAGTTGTATCCCAAAGAGACAGTAAATACATGTCAAATATTGTTCCATTTAAAGATATTAGACTTCTTTCGTTAACCTGCAAATTTGTACAGATTTGTAATATACTGAGAAAAAACACTTATCACTCAGAACAATCACGAGTTGTAAAATACCAGAATTATTTTATGCACAAAACATTTTTTATATCAAGTTTTGTTAAAAAATCTGTTAAAATCTATGTTCCAGTGCATTTAGTCTGGATAATGATGTATTTTTTGGAATGCCAAACATATACTTTAGCCGATTATATCACCATTACATTTGAGTTGTTGATCAGTGCATCGTTTCATAATGCATTAGAGATGGTCATCCTATATTTTGGACACTCAGAATTTTGTCCCAGTCTATATGTTGTTGCAAGACCGTGACAACTGCCATCTTAGAATCTATTTCAATTGCAGTTTATTTAATGTTGGTTATCTTTCATTTGAGACCGCCATGTAGCATAAGATGCTGATTAAAAAGTATGATAATCCCACAGGTGTGCCTTGGACTGGTCACAATAAGTGACCACTATAAAATGTGCAGTTTTATCCACAGCACAATACCACAGATGTCATAAGATATTTTATAGTGTGTAATTGGCATGATACCTGCAAGAATGTTCATCTGAATGTAATTTTTCAAGAACGAGCTGTGTGCCACTTGATATATTTTTAACACTATAAACCATCGCAGACAAAGAGGACTTTTGCTGAAAGAGATTCCCTATTGCTTTATGCTACATGCATGTAGCCTACATGCCCCCAAATGATCATTAAACACACGCACCTCACACAGAACTGATTAACTGTGGCAACTGAACAATAGACAATAGATGAGGATCAAAGAGACACACTTAAAATGTGTTTTGTTAAGTGTATCACTCTTCCAATGCATCCCAAAGTTTTGCAGTTTAATCAATTGTAGCCAAAAATTAATTTGCTATACTATTAAAAAAACAAAAACAGATATAGACAGTTTGGAAAACAATGATTTCAATCATCACAAAATGTTTCAGGCTACATTGTGATTTTGAATGCTCAAAGTGTAAAATAATACAGGAATGCATCTAAATATCTTACAATATGTCACTAAGTTATAACATACATCATACGATGCACTTGGACACATAATCAGTGACGTAACCTGAGGTCATTGAGTGTTTCGGGTTCTTCAACAATCGTACACTCTCAACCAGGCGACCCAGCCAGGGTTGATCAAGCCCTAGCTTGTGTTTAAGTGGCCTGTGTAACCCACGGATCTCCCATCTTAATCCACAGCCATCTAGAAGCCTTTTCTGCGGCCTCTGTGCTGTTTTTGATGGCTGTTTTACACAAGAGTCCTGTGATTCCTAGGAGCTTAAGAGCTCTGTACAATGATTGGCCAGAAAACCCTCTGCAGCCCACCTCAATAGGGACACATTTTTCCCTCCATCCCTGCTTCCGGTACTTGTTAACTAAGTCCTCATATTTGGCCCTCTTCCTCTCATACGCCTCCTTAATTCGGTCCTCACAGGGAACCGTCAACTCCAGCAGGACTACTTGTTTTGACGCTTCCGACTTCAAGACCATGTCTGGCCTTTGTTTGGTGACTGCAATGGATTCTGGACATTTAAACTGCTTCCCCAGGTCGACTCTCAGCTGCCAATCTCGTGCAGTGGTCAGGAGTCCACCCGATGCCCCTGCCTGAGCTTGAGTCTTCTCCCCTGCCTTGATAAAAGGAACTGCTTGCCTTGCTGGGCACTGGTGTTTGGCCTGGCCCAAATATCTTCTCCAGATGATGCCATTATGATGTCACATGTCCAGAGGTGACTCTCAGACAGAAGCAGCTATAATAGTCCTGAATGAGCTCCCTGATCCTCGTTGGGACATGATGCGCTGCATTCACTACCTTATGCAGTAGTGACCCGTATGCATTGGCAAGGTCCAACCACACGACTGCCAAGTCTCCTTTACCTTCCTGTGCCTCTCTGATTAGCTGCGTGACAACTCCTGTGTGCTCATGGAAGAATATAACTTTTGTTTGATATTTATAATGTTACCAAAATAAAGCGATACACAGCTGTCAGAAGAAACCTGCTATTTTGGATGAGATAATATAGTTACTTAACTACAAATTATCTATGCTCTCTCTCTCTTTCTCTCTCTCTCTCTCTCTCTCTCTCTCTCTCTCTCTCTCTCTCTCTCTCTCTCTTTCTTTCTTGGTTTTAGATGCTACATTGTTGATTCAGGTAATAAATTAATCGGAGGTTGATCTCTCCTATAGGCTAGAGACATTTCAAATATTTCTTTTTTATACACTGCAGGTGTAGTGTGTTTGCTCTCATTTATCTGCTTTTTTTAACAACAGTAGGCCTAGTCTATATGCTACATCCATGAATCAGACCAATTGGAATGGTAAATGGTAAAATGGTAAATGGGCGCATTTTATATAGCGCTTTTATCCAAAGCGCTTTACAGTATTTTGCCTGACATTCACCCAGTCACACACACATTCATACACTGATGGTCATTGCTGCCATGCAAGGTGCAACCAACCACTGGTAGCAGTTAGGGGTTAGGCATCTTGCTCAAGGATGCTTACAGGTAGGTCAACACCGGGGTTTGAACCCACTACGTTCCGGCAACACCCAGACCACTAGACCATCCTGAATAGCAGATCAAGGTTTTGCATGTCCAATCTGCATATCATTTAGAATTCAATTTAAAACACGCCCATTTGAATAGGCTATAGCCTAAATGTGGAATTATTAAATAAAATATATTGATATAGCTTAAGATACATTTTCCATAAATACATTTATTCATTTGAAAATTTAAAATTTAAAATGTATTTATAAGATATTTAGGCTATAACAGTAGCACAGACTATAATACAATCTGCCTACCAATCAATATATTGTATATTTTACGTAGAGTAATCGCTAACGATTTAATTAGTCAAGGGAATTACCTGTAGATGTATTTTTTATTAATTCTATTTTTTAAGAAGATATTGTACAGCAATATCTGTCAAGTTACCTGTAGAAATACGCTTGTTGACGCTTGTTGATGACGTCGTATTTTAGACGCGCAGCTCTCTTAACCAACACAACACAGTAGCAACTCCAAACGTTAGTAGGATAACTGTGAGGTTTTATAGTTAATTCAAGATCCGCGTTTCTACATTTATATGACAATCAACAACCGACAACTAAGATGAGTACTTTTAGGTAGGCGTAACATTTTGTTCTGTTTTTTCTTTTTCTTTTCATGTGCTCTGTTTGTAAACACGACTGTGTTTAGCATGTGCGGTACAGTACCCTGATTTGAAAATAGCCCAAATACCAAGCACTTTTAACGGACTATAAATATTAACTATAACTATTATAGTCCGTTTATGACAATAAATATATTTCGAATAAATATACTACTACCGGTACGTCGACTAAATGACATCACAAAGGTAATCACCATATCTTGCCTAGATAGATGATCCTATTTAATGTATTTATTAGTTTATTCATAGGACATAGGGCAAACCCCTTTAAATAAACTATCTCGTTTATAAGGGGGTCCAAACTAAGTAAACATACTACCTAACAACTAAGTAAGAATATTAATAAATAAGTAAGAAAAAGACACAGCATTAGACCAATAAGAAAAACAATTAACAGTTAAACAGACAATCTACAACCAATATATAATATTAAACACACAAACATGAACAGGAGAAAAACACTTTCTGGCCAGACAAGGCCATGAACAAATACGGGCACAGACAACATAAAATAAAGACTGTACAATATAGCCTAAATATTTTAAGAATATCATATTTAGACTACTATAGTCAAGGAGTTTACAGTATGTCTCATCTTAAACATCCTTGGTGCCGCAAATATCTTTTTGATTATATTTAAAATCACACACAATACGCTTTTTTAAAAATATGTCTTAAATGATAGGTGGACAGTTTATTGTATCATTATGTTCATTGTGGTATTGCATTTCAACACAAGAATGCTGCTGTTAAGACATGTCTAAACTGTAACCCATCCTTCAAGGGTTCCTCTGGTTAATGGAACTCATTGACCAGAATACTGTGTTTTAAATCTACCATACAATTGCTGATAATGTTCAATAATGTTTTGCTTCTTGAATGAACACGCATAAAATCTAATGTATAATACTGCAACCAGAATATTCTAAAATATTTGCTGTAACTAGAATATTGTATTTTATACTATTTGGAAAACACATATTCCACATTAAATTATTCAAATCTACAGTATACTCCATACTACCATATCTGCAGTGTGTAATGCATATATTTTTATGGTTCACTTGGGATTTGATTTAGTCTGTTGACATTTTGCTAAAGACTATATTGTTTTTAGAGAATTAATATGAAAATACAGGCACAATAGGCTTTGTGTTTTCTAAGAACTATCTTTCTATCTTTGTAAGAATGAGCATGCAATTTATTGGGCCACTAGAGGTCAGTTATTGTCGCCAAATGACAGGTTAGTAACGTTCAGATAGAGTAACTCTATATCAATGGGTCAAATTTGCAAATGGTGTTTGCCACATGTTTCCAATACACAGTATGGCATGATACAGTTTTACAAGTAATGCAAAGTTAAAACCAATGTTTTAACCATGTATTATTAAAAATGAAAGCTGACACGGATTGCAAACTATACATTGTTTTTTCTTCTACAATGATGTTTTCTCTTATCATCTACTCTCAAACAAATCTAGCCACAGCATCCATTAATCATGCTGACATGATTTATCTGGCGGTTAGGTAGAGCAGTACGGGGGGGGGGGGGGGGGGGGGGGGG